>JAJEJO010053066.1:0-45606 GCA_020662805.1 Glaucomys volans | reverse complement strand
GATCCATTCCAAGTTTTCTAAGGAATCTCCACACTGCTTTCCAGAGTGGCTGCACCAACTTGCACTCCCACCAGCAATGTATGAGTGTTCCCTTTTCCCCACATCCTCGCCAACACCTGTTGTTGCCTGTATTCTTAATAAAAGACATTCTAATTGGGGTAAGATGAAATCTGAAGGTGGTTTTGATTTGCATTTCTCTTATAACGAGGGATGTTGAACATTTTTTCATAAATCTGTTGATTGCCTATAGATCTTCCTCTGTAAAGTGTCTGTTCATTTTCTTGGCCCATTTGTTGATTGGGTTATTAGTATTCTTGGTGTAAAGATTTTTGAGTACTTTGTAGATTCTGGAGATTAGTGCTCTATCTGAAGTGTGTGTGGCAAAGATTTTCTCCCACTCTGAAGGCTCTCTCTTCAAATTGAAAATTTGTATTTTTAAATTCTTATTCATGTCATATTCATAAGACATGAAATCTATGAAGCTGATCACTTTCCCCAAAACTTCCACTTTCCCTTCTCTCCTGGTTTTCTTGTTTCTGGTTATTCTTTTTACTCTTGGGTTTCTTACATTATTTGTATGTTGTCTTTGTGCCCTCACTGAGAGGCAGACTTCATGAGGACAGGAAGGGCAGGTGTCTGGTTTGCTTGTGTTCTGTGATTGACACCATGCAAGTGGAAATGTACCTGGAAAATAGCAGATACCCAAGAGGTGTGTGCTGAAGGAGGAAATTATAAGAGGGACATGTCTGAAACAAAGGGCATACATATAAAGTGTGTGTGTGTGTTTGTGTGAGGAGAGAGAAAGAGAGAGAGAGAGAGGATGAGAAAGAAGAGAGACTGAGAGAGAAGGATTTTATTTTAGATGAATGTCCATCAAAATATCAGCAATATTGTTCTTTGGATGGTGGTGGTCTTTTAAGAGATTTTAAAATATTCTCCAGTTTGCTTTCTGGTGTTAATGTATCATTTTAACCAAAAAATTTTAAATTTTAATCTGATTTAAAAATATCATCATGACCATGTATTCATCCGAAGCAAATGTTTAATGCCTGTGTTGTTGTAGGTGATGAAAAAAATGCTGTTCTTGCTCTTAAGTCAATTAATAGTTTATTGTGAAGGATTATAAAACATTAGCTGGAGAACAAAGTCAAATGTAACAAATTCCATAACAGTTGAGCAGAGTGGAAGTTTATTCTAAAGAATAATTATTGAAAATTATTTTCTTATTTCAGACATGAACAATAAGACATAAGTTAGGGTCTCCTCTGTGTACATCTGTTATTTAATTAAATGGCTAGTACTTCACAGTTTAAATTGGAGACAACATGATATGGAAATAGGATGGACTGCAGAGATGAGCCCGAAACCCAGGCTTCGAAGATAGCAAGAGGCTTCAGTGCGTTGGTAGCTCAACGTGCTTGGGAATCTTTTCCAGATCACTTAAACGGATCACTCACATTGACTCTTCCACGTCTCTGCTGAATTGCCTGCTCTTGCACTGGTGTCAAGAGCCACTCAACGAGTGCTGCCCTGACACCTCCCTGGTTGGCGTCCACCTTGTCTCCCTGCAGTGTCACAAGCATGAATGTCCCCGCCCCACTCCAGTGCAAAGCCAGTCATGGGTAACTTATTTTTTAATAGGTAAGTAAGGCTGGCAGGATTTTTAAATTTTTTTTTAGAAACTTGAGCTCATTAGATACCAACATTCCTGGAATACCTATATCTTAACCAAAAGCTGTTGGTATCCTCCTGCTTCCTTAGGGTGTTCTTTCTAATTGAAGGTTGATCCTAATTCCTGCTCTGGCCCCATCTCGGGGACCGCCGTCTGCTATCTTGAAAAACACAGGGGGATCGGTTCCTCTGCTTCTGTCTGTTGCTTTATCTTTCCTCGTAGCAGTAGGATCCGTAGTAAGGAGAAAAGTAAAAGAGGGCTCCTAACATCTGTGTAAATTTGAACATGAAGTATTGTTTAACTTTTAAAAATAATCAAAAATTAAAACAGCCGCAGAGAAAAGGACAAACTCAATGGACAGCTTGAAGCAAATACTGGTCTATATAAGCACCAGATAAAGAGAGTTTTTGGTAGCCAAGAAGAGCGCCCCGCATGTTCCTTCCTATTCATCCTCCCATTAAATCAACCCCTCTGCTGACTGTGACGGAAGCCACGCTCTTGCTCTTGGTATACCAACCGCCTACATATTCATCTTTGTGCTGTGTTGATTGGTTTTGCTAATTTGGGGCAAAACATTTGCAATGAGAAATGCAACACTATAGATCATTATTTTTTAACCTGGATTCTTTTATTCACGGTGAGGATTTCGAGATTGATCTGTGTAGCCATAGTTCATATATTTTTCAAGACTGCCTAGTGTTTAATCGTGTACATAAACCACAAGGTGTGGATCTGAGACTTTTATGAATAATGCTATTATGGACGTTGTTGTACAAGGTACACGGTTCTTACTTCAATTATGCATTTTCTCTTCTAATTAAGCTTTTGTGTCTTATTTTGCTCCTAAGTTGAGGTCCCTGATGTACTAGTTAGTACACTATATATTTTTTTTTCTGAAAGCTTCAGTTATTGGAACTTTCACATTTAAGAATCCACTTGATTTCTAAGCCTGAAAACTTATGACATCAGCGGGCAGAGGAGACAAACAGGAATTAGAAGGCGGGCAGGCTGCGTGGCTAGCACTGCATCGGTTGGCTAGGCAGAGTGCTCCTTTTCACACCAAAAGATGAAACCAATCTTGAGGCATCCTGTGCAAAGGGCAGCTCTCATTTCTTTGTCCTTTTGTTTATTCAGTGATGCCAGAGCCACTGATATCAACGCCTTCCCTGTCACTGCACACCAAGTGCTTCATTCTGTTGTAAACCAAATATCCTCGTCTGTGCTGCTGCGTTGATTCTGTTCTTTGGTCTGTTTGCCCAGGTCGGCAGTGTCTTAATTCCTGTGCCTTTTAATTAGCATTGGCACTCCGCTTAGCAAGGCTTCTATTTTGCTCTTCGATCTGGTTTCAATCCTTGAACTTGTTGGTTTGTAACCCAATATATGGCCACTTTCTCTCCCATTCTTTGGGAGTCTGAGAATCGTGTATACTATGCAATCATCTAGCACCATGTTGTGAGGTCTGTTTAACCAGTCTCATTAATTGTGTTGTTCAAACACTGTACATCTGTAACTCATTTGTTCATTACTTATTTTGAAAATACTGAAAGCTTTGAAATATTCTGACATTTCCTATTTTTTGACAATTTGAGTTTAAAATTTTGAGGCTTCATTGTGGATGCTCACAAAGGCAAACTAGAACACACACTCTGCTCAATTGATATATGAGCATTTCAAATAGTGTCTTTCTCTGACGTATTTTTACCTTACTGTAAACTTTGATGGTATATTTGTGATCCTTTTTTGTTAAAAATCGAAGCTCTCCTCTATTCCTTCGTAGCTCAGAGCTCTCAGTGGCCTGCAGTCAGAGAGTAGAAGCCAAGCTCCTTACCTGAGAAGTCTCTACCCTCTCTCTGACCACTCCCCTGCCCACTCCCCTGACCCCTTGCAGCTCTTGGGCTAGATCAGACAGGTTCCCACCTTCACTAGAGATAATGTCCAACCTGGACAATAAAGAATTACATTTATTTAGGGTTGGTTAGGATTGCAGTCTGTAAGATACAAAATCCAAGCAGTCTTTAACGTGCGCTCTGAGATTCTACAAGGTGGCACCTCTCTTCATAGCTCGAAGTTCAGGGTGGGTTGCTAATTACATCTTTTTCTTGCCAAGAATTGTGGTTGGTTCATCAACCACAACCGACTGTCATATAAGAAAGGCATTGGGCACAGCCTCAGGCAGCCAGGGGACAATTTCACTAACAGCAACACTAGTATTTGCTTTCTAGAAGTTGCAACTGGACCCATTTCACAAGGTCAGCATGGACAGTGTGGTGTGTGCAGACAGCCAGTTCACATGCTCAGCTGTGGGTGTGCCCCAGACCTGGTTCAGCGAGGGCCTCCTGTCTCCATTGGATGTGCTCAGAATATGCCCAGGACCAAGCCTGCTGCTCCACTGATTGTCTTCCCCAAGGCAGCACAGGGCATGGTACCTGAGAGTCTCTCCGACCGGAACCCTCTGGTCCATGCCGGAGTCACTCACTCTCTTGCTTCCTCCAATGCTGTGCTGAACATCCCCTGGGGGACCTTCCCCTACCACGCCTGCTGCTCTCTTCTCTCTCCCTGTGCTCCAGTCCCTCCCACAGCCCCACCACGCTGGAAAAGGCTGTCCACCCAGGTGCTCCTCATCTGCTGTCGTTGGCCCATGGAGGGAAAGTTCCCAAGGCATCAGTTTTGTTTCTATAGGTGCAGAAACTTGGTTTTTGTCCTTATTATTATTTTTTTTAAACTACTAAGTCTACAGAATCTAGAATTCTCAAATACTTTTGGGATCAAGGATTGAATAAATGAGATGTATATCTATGTATATGGTGTATTGAAAGATGCTAAAATTCTTTTCTATATTGAAAATATAGCTAAAACTAATTTTATTCAGTGAATAAACAATCATTTTTATTAATTACTTTTCACAAAGAATAAATATATTTCACTATATCATGTTCCTTTGGTCAGAGGACAAAGATCCAGGACTCAGCAGTTAAAATTATTCATAGAACAACCTCAATAACTATCAGATGGGCTTTACTTCTTTTTCTGTTGTTCTGATATGTTCATCTGACACATGATAGTTATGAATATGTAATATGATCCTTTACCCAGAGACATCATTTATATAGTATCTTGCTTTCAGAAAGGAACACAAATAGAAGCTGTTCAGATGGTCCACTTTCTGAAACCTCTAGAAACAAAGTAAGTTTCTATAACCCCCCTTTAGTGCCATGGACTCTCAAGTTTGACAGTTCCTATAATCAGAAATTCTTCCAAGATTCAAACCAAAATCCTATTTGAAGTGCAAGGTTCATTAGGTCAACAGCTTGTGATGGAAGAGGCCCATTAAATCCAACTTCTGAGTAAGTTGAAGCTTGTGAATGAGTCCTATCCAAATAATGTAATTATAGCTATGAACTAAAGCCAAGAAATCTGTCTTCTACTCAGTGAGTCTTAAATGCAAAAACTATGTCCTTTGTGTAAGATCACCTTTGAAAAGGAAAGGCACTAAGGGGAAGAGATTGCCATGTGGTAAAAGGGTTTTCATCAGATGGCAGGGGATTAAGAGGGGATTTAATTACGGCAGCTGTTGGCTAATGCCGTCAACAACCCAGGGGGTGCGCCAGCTGGAGACCCTGGGGATTTCTGGAGTCCTGGCAGCAACACGGAATGTTCTATAAGGAGAATCTGAAGAGCACCCAGGAACCAGTTTGGTGAGTTGATCAGCATGTTTAGGAGAGGAATCTGAATATGAAAGTGAAATTGGCTGATCCCCTGAAGTAGAGCTTCATGCAACATCCAGAAACCAAATTGGAGTTGTGGGGACATCATCTGCTAAGGGACAGACACCAGAGAAAGAGAATCCTCTTGCAAGAAATAAGTTCTGGTGCTAACCAGCCAAATGGACTTTGCAACTTCAGCAGTGGTGTTGAGCCACAAAGAGAACAGCCTATTGTCTTCCACAACTGCTAGGGAAGATCACCTCTTCATTTCCTGCTCTCAATGGGTGCTAATAGAAATCAGATGCCTAATTTCATTCATGAGGTTCTCTTTCATGCACCCAAAGATTTCATATTTACCCTTTACAAGCAAAATGAAACCTAATCCTGTGTAATTTTTGTTCTTTCCTGGGCTCAGACAGTGATTTTGCTGCTCATCTCTGGAATTGCTCCAATATCCTCAGAGAAGATGTCAGTTCCAGGGTCTGAAGCAGATCGTAGCACACCAATAAAAACTAGCTTGATAAAAAAGGACAAAGGGGTGATCTGCTCTTGCTCCCGCTCAGTTTATACTGCTCTTGTGGAGGTAGAAGTTGGTGCCCTGACTCGTACTTAATTTGACTTCACAGTGATACGAAATTCTCCATACTAAGGCCTTTTCTGTTACCTTTACTCTTCTTTAAAAACAAAATATTTTTTAAAAACTGCCCCCAAAGGGGGAAATCTGCAATTAAGTGATTCTTTTGCTACTTTAAGTTTTTAAATTCAATTAGAGATCAAATTAAATATAACTAGTCCACAGGCATGATAAATATTATTTTCCCAATAAATTACATTTATGTTTGAATCATTTTACTGTGAAATTTTCTTTAGACTTTTGAAATATCTTTTTTCTTTAATTATTAATTTTTTTATTTTTACAAACTTCATTTTGATTCATTGTACACATATGGGGTAAAAATTTTCATTTCTTTGGTTGTGCATGTTGTACATTCATGTCATTCTTGTTAATCACACATGTACATAGGGTAATGATGTCTGTCTCATTCCAACATTTTTTATACCTCCACCCCTCGCCCTATAATTTCAGAAAAACAGAAATTTAAGAACCTTACACAAAATATCTAATACCCTTCAAAATGGTCAAGGTCATGGAAAACAAAACAAAAACAAAGACCAAGAAACTGTCCCAGATAAGAGGACACTAAGGACACAGGGCAAGTGAAGTCACCTGGGAATTGTGGATGGGGCCCTAAAACAGAGCAGAACAAGGAAAAGTTGGTGAAATCTGAACATCATTTGCAACTTACTTAGTAGTTTTACCAACTACTTTGGTATTTCACCAATGTTCACGTCCTCGAACAACATGCTGTATATGATATTGATATTAGCAGAGGCCGGGTAAAGTTTGGAAGAACTTGCTACACCTTCTTGAAAATGTTTACAAACCTAAGTTTTTTTTGCAGGAGAAAACAAAGGATAACTTAAGGACTTCGACTAGGTAAACAGTTTATTACAGCAAGCCTTTAAAAGCTAGTCTTAGCCAGGTGTGGTGGCACATGTTTGTAATCCCTGTGGCTGGGGAGGCTGAGACAAGAGGATCACATGTTCAAGGCCAGCCTCAGCAACTTAGTGAGGCCCTCAGCAACTTAGTGAGAACCACTCTCAAAATAAAAAATAAGAAGGGCTAAGTAGGTGGCTTGGTGGTAAATCACCCCTGGTTAAATCCTCAGAACCAAATAAACAAATAAATAAACAAACAAATGTCTTCTCAAAATGGGAATGCTTGTGTTTTCTGGCTCACGTTTAGCTCACTCCAGAATAGAAAATAACTGCAGCAATGCCAGATGCAGTCACGAAGGAGCTCTGTGTGCATTTCTGTGAGCATTGAAGGCTTCATTTGACATGATGATGGTTCCTGAGCTACAAGCAATGAAGGGACAAAGGGTATCACCCTTGCTGCTATAGCTGTAGGTAGAGGTATAAATATAGATATAGATGCTATTGATAAAGATACAGATATATTGCTTACATAGAGATATATTGCATATATATATGTGTGTGTGTATATACACATATACATATATATGTGTACATATATATTCTTTATATATATATTATATATATGCATATATATATAAAGAATATATATTCTATATAAAGAATATATATAGAAAATATATATATCATATATATATATATTTATTCTTTTTCTTCTTAATCAGCTCAGGCTACCATAACAAAGTGCCATGCATCAGATCACTTAAGGCACAAAAATTTACTTTTTCACAGTTGTGTAGCGTGCAAGGCCAAAATCAGGGTGCCAGCATGGTTGGGTTCTGGTGAGGACCCTCTTCCTGGCTTACAGACAGCTGCCTTCTCACTCAAGGCTCACGGGGCTCTTTGCAAGCAGGCAGGGGGAGAGAGGAAGCACACTCACTGGTGATCTTCTCATGAGAACTCTAGTTCCCCATCAAGGTCCTCCCTTTGTGACTACCTCTAACCTGATTATCTCCCAAAGGCCCCATCTTCAAGGACTCTCTCACCAGGATTTAGGATGTCAGTAGAAGAATTTGGGGGACATGGTTCAGTTCAGTAGGCAGAACCCAGGAGTTTCAGATCAGACCGAAGACTACTTCTCCAGCAGATGCTAGGAGTTTTCCGCCGGCTCTCACTTGTGATCCTAAAAGAGTGACGTCATGACGTAGTTTGTCCTTAGTGTATAGATGAGGAAGTTAAATCTTGGAGATGTTAAAATAACTTGTGAGGCAAGGTCTTTAAAGAATAACAGAACTTATGGTGAGATTGAGTTTTTCTATGTGCTTGGGCAGTACAGCATACGACCCCAGCTCTAATGCCACGGCTCAAATTGCATTAGACACTGAGTGAAAAGACTTATTCTGTGTGTGTTCCTTCATGGTTTATTGTGGAGAGTGATTTTCGGAAGGTATTTCATTTTTTTCTTCTTTTGTTGATGAACGTAAATATGAATAGCTATATGTTGCTTAACAATACCCAAAGTACCATAAGACATTAGCAGGAATTAATATCTGTATTCAGTGGAAAATTTAAAGAGTTTTTCTATCAATATCATATATAAATAACACAGTTCTCATAATTTAGGAAATCTTTGAAAACTTCAAAAATGCATTTGGTACAAGTCAACTTTTACCATATCGTACATGCAAATACACTGCGATATGCAGTATGTAGACATACCTGCAGCGTGTGTGAATGGTTTTGGACACTGAGGAAGACCAGCTGCCAAGAGCATCTTGTTTCTTTGAGTAACACTTGTGTTTATCGGTGACTCTGTGTGCACTGTGGGATTAGCTTAATATACTTAATTTCTTTTTTACTTCACAATAATCGTGTAATAAAGACGTCATTTTCCCCTGAGCTAACGTGAGTACACACGCTCAGAGGGCTCCATGGCCTGCCCCACCTGGCTCTCACAGGGGCTGAGCTGAAATTCCAAGTCCTGGTCTTCTCAGGTGCCCAAGTTCCTGTTTGGAAGACATTGATATATTTTCTTTTTATCTTTTAAACTTCTCATGTGATCATCTTATTTTTCTGGATAAAGAACATTTGCATTGAGTATTCTGGCTCTGATTATTTGTTAGACTTTTGTCTCATTAGGAAAGAGGTGTTCACTAGGTACAGTTTTGTCATGAGCAGAAAATTGCACCTGCTCTGAAAGCAAAAGGGACTGAGAAATGAGCAGGTCTGTGGCCAGCCTTCTGTGCAGAGAACACAGGTCCGCCTTGCTCCACACCCGCTCCTTCTCTTGGGGTGCTCTCCTTGTTAGCTGGACACTGAGAAATCTAAGGCCGCACAGCAAGCAGGCAGCGTAGCCACAAGGTAAACCCAAGTCTGTCTGAGTCCAAACTTTGGGGCTTTTCCACTATGCCAAGCTATCTCTTCTAAATTCACTAGATGTTCACTAAGTTCAAAGTTCATCTAAATGTTACCATTTAAAATATAAATTTTTTTAAAGTTTTCTTTTTTTTATTTTGATTCATTGCACACAAGTGGATTACAGCTGTTGTTTCTCTGGTTGTACATAAAATAGAGTCACACCATTTGTGTAATCATACATGTACACAGGGCAATCATGCTGGTCTCATTCTGTTATTATTTTTAACCCCTTCCACGATCCCACCCCCTTTTTTTCCCTATGCAATCCATCCTTCCCCCATTCTTGCCTCCCTCCCACACCTCATTATGTATCATCATCCACGTATCAGAGAGATCATTCGACCTTTGGTTTTTTGGGATTGGCTAATCTCACTCAGCATAACCATCTCCAACTGCATCCATTTACCTGCAAATGCCATCATTTTATTCTTCTTTATGGCTGAGTAATATTCCATTGCATGTAAAATGTTTTTAAAATTTAAAGATCAGAATTCCAACACTAAAATAAATCTATATAGAATTGAATTCATTGAAGCCATATACTAAGATCATATCCCAACCTCATTTATTTATCTTTTGCTATCTTTTGCTATTGTTTTACTGAGCACACATGTGGGAAGAACACTGGGAGCTCTGAAGTAGCTCCTCACTTCCGCGGGGAGGCAGGGAGACCACTTGAGAGGGAAGGGACAGCCTCAGATCCCAAGCAGAGATGGGCAGACATGCTCCAGGACAGGAAACTCGGGTCCTCCTTGACATGCACCTCCAGGCTCCTGGAGAGGTCTAAGAAAGACAGCTGGAGTGGTCAAGGGCATGTGCTACTATTCTGCTTATTCTGATCTTAGAATTAGAATAATCTTTGTGGGTTGCTCTACAAGTGTCCTTTTTTATTGTATAAGTTTCTTTATTTTTTTATTTATTTATTTTTTAATTTTTACAGACTTCATTTTGGTTCATTGCACCAGAGAGATGCTGCCTTTTGCGAAGAAACAATGCCCAGCAGAATTAATCAAAAGAACTGTATTCTTTGTCCTCTTATAGCACAAAGCACACTGCAGCAACTGTACGATTTAAATAAAGATAGGTGACAAACATAGTGACCGAAGTTTCTGAAATTTTCTTTTATGAATTTCCTTGTGGCTGTGCAGAGATCTTATTCCAACAAACAATGGATGAATTTTGAAATTTAAGAGTTGTGGCCAATTTGAATTCCCAGACCTGTTTAATTACTAGAATAAAAGATTCACTTTACTGCTTTGCCTCCAAAAAGACCTGTGGAGGGCATGTAATATGGTGAGAATCGGGTGACACATAATGTGAAAGTCCAAAGCAATTAGTTCATAACTTAAGGGCAAGGTCCAGAAATAATGGTTTCTGTTTGTGCAATTATTATTTTTTAACCAAAAGCAATAGAGTCATACAGTTGTGTTTCTCAATCTTACATTATCTCTGACTCTTTTTTTAAATTTTTTTTTATTTTTACTGATTCATTCATTGTACACATATGGGGTACAAATTTTCATTTCTATGGTTGTGCATGATGTACATTCATACCATTAATGTAATCATACATGTACGTAGGGTAACGATGCCTGTCTCATTCCACCATTTTTCATACCCCTGCCCCCTCCCCCTCTCATTTCCCTCGACATAATCTAAAGTTCCTCCATTCTTCTCTCACCCCCAACACCCCCACCCAACCAGATTCTATATCATCATTCACTTATCAGGGAAAACATTCAGCCTCTGGTTTTTAGGGATTGGCTTATTTCACTTAGCATGATAATCTCCAATTCCATCCATTTGTCTGCACATGCCATAATATTATTCTTCTTTATGGCTGAGTAGTATTCCATTGTATATATATATACCATAGCTTCTTTATCCATTCATTTGTTGAAGGGCATCTAGGTTAGTTCCACAATCTAGCTATTATGAATTGAGCTGCTATAAACATTGATGTGGCTGTGCCACTGTAGTATGCTAATTTTAAGTCCTCCTTTAAACCAAGGAGTGGCATAACTGGGTCAAAAGGTGGGTCCAGTCCAAGTTTTCTGAGGAATCTCTCTATCTTAAAATGAAGTTAATAATATTTATTTTATCCACTAGTTATGATGATTAAAATGTATATAAATTCTGAAACTTATTGTATATACTAGGTTCTTAATAAAATTCTAGTTACTATAAAATATTAAAGAGTGAGGCAGATGTGCCCATTATAAAAACAAATTACTTTCTCTTTTCTAAATTAGCATATGGGCATCTGTTAAAAACCCTAAAATCCTGCAAGATAAGTTAATTTTTAAATGCAATGTTTTTTCCAGAGATAAAAAATTGAACCACACAGAAGTGCTTCATTTAAGCTTATTGAACTGCTCTGGCACTAGCATAGAAAATAGAAAATTACCTGTCCTGAGAATAATGGGAATAAAGGCTGTATATGGTATTGAAACCCTGGGAATTTACTTACATTGAAGACTCCCAAAATGAACACATCAAAGAACTCCTTAAACAAAGAAATCCTTTTATATGAAATATTATATTTTTAGAATTTGCTGCAATTTTAATTAGTAACATACTTTTCATTCAAAGACAAAGTTACTCCTCTGAAGTAAGTGTGCTTTAAAAAGTTTATTCCCAATGGATTAATTGAATAGATAAAACTCTTGATGTCACTAAGAGAGATATAAAAAGAGAGATAATGGGATTCTTTTATTTGCTTTTCAGATTTTCAGACGATGCTGGCTGGTTTTCAAGAAGGCTTCTAGCAAAGGACCTAGAAGGTTAGAAAAATTTCCGGATGAAAAGGCAGCTTATTTCAGAAACTTTCATAAGGTAAGTCATAGTCCTGGGTGTTCCTGGGGAAGAGCTGGACCCTGGAAAACTAAGGGAGATAGTTTCTTCATAGGTGAAATCTGCAAAAGCAAAGATCCATGGTCAAGATAAACGTCCCTGTTCTGATAAAACTCAAAAGTTATTTTTCTTCTTTATTTTAATCATCTGCTGTAAATGCCAATGGTCCCTCTGCAAAGTGAAAGACTCATTTTTATTGCTACTTTGCAAAATGAGATGACTCATAACTCAACCAGATCATTTGCTAAGGTGCTGAGTAGGCACTTTCCCTCTGTTCAGGTTAATTGAGCATTTGTTACATTGATTTAAACTCTGGACAATATTTAGGAGATAAAATTTTGAGGCTGGTTTCAGCAGCACTATGATATTGTTAATGTATAGGGCCCTTAGTGTTTAACAGCTCCTGAACAAGAAAGTGATATCAAATATGCTGAGATGGAGAAATGTGCCATCAATTCAAGGAATAAAACACCAATTTCCTAAGAAGTAAAGAAAAGAAAACATAATCCCCAGGTAACAATTCCTATGCTGCCTGAAGTTATCTTTGGGGATCACACCTAAACACAGTGCAGTATTTCGCAGTAATACGGAGGAGTCATGATCAGAACTCAGAACTGTGGAATGGTGTTGCCTGGTGGAAGGTTTCTGGAAAGCTCCGTAAAGATTCTCATCTGCCCTGGGGGTGAGCCAAAGAAAGTTACCAGTGGATGTCATGGATGTGTGGAATTTCATTTTACATGATATACAGTTCTAATTTATCTTTTTATTGACAGTAGATTTTTCGATAGGAATATGCTAACAAGTTCGATTACACAAAAAGCTAGCAGTCAAATACACTATATCTGAATCTGATCAGAGAGCTTAGAATTTGAATTTCTGTAATTCTATAAGGAACTCTATGCATTCATATAGATTTACTGTCAAAAAATGCAAGTTCAAGTCCCTGTTCCCTTACTAGCTCCTGGGCATTTGGTTTTCTCATGACTGGATGGATTTTGGAATTATTACATTACATGTCTCTAAGGGTTAGTGGAGTTATGGGAGTATAAAACAGCCCACACAACACCACTTCTTCTGACTACAGGAGAACTCTTTGAATTCTAAAGTCTTACTGGTATTATTGTATTATGATGATTATGGTTATGATTTTGGCAATAAGATTAAGCCTGACAATAAAGAATTTCCAGGATGCAAAATATGAATACATGATATTTATCTTATGAATAAGAAGTTGGGGGACTTAACAAAATTATGGTTTTCATGAAATCCTGGTCAGAGCCCCTGCCTGCTGATCAATGATTTCTATTAAAATGAGCTCACAGGTCAGTGCACCTGGCCCTCCCACTCCCTCCCCCACACTCCCCCTTTACTCTCTAATGTTTGGGCCCAACCATCTTCTATCTGAAAATTCAACACACTGTAGAATTTTAATCAACTCTGAGGATTGGTAATGGGGACACAAAGAGGCCTGGGTCTTTGATCCAAGCCAGGCCCTCCACTCCTAGTTGGTGATTGGAAATACAAGAGAGACAGACTTTGCCCTGAAAAGGCTTGAATTCTAGTGCAAAGGACACTCCTAATTCACAAACGTGAGTTCAGATAGGAAAGTACACATTGTTTTCTACAGAAAGAGTATTTTGCCTAATTGGAAATTCAGGTAAAACTTCCTAGAAAAGGTGACATTTCTGACACAACTAGTGGTGGAGGTGCCAGATGCACAGTAATTAAATACTAGGCTTAAATTTTTAATCACATAAAAGTTATAAAAGGGGCTGGGGTTGTGGCTCAGGGGTAGAGCACTTGCCTGGCAAGTGTGAAGCACTGGGTTCCATCCTCAGCACCACATAAAAATAAGTGAATACAATAAAGGTCTATCAACCCCTAAACAATTTTTTTTAAATTAAAAGTTATTACAGTAAACATTAAACTTATGAAGTGAAATTTATTAGAATTGAAATTAAGACCTGACAATAGGCTGTCTACAAATGATACACATTACATCACATATAAAGATAATGTGAATGCAAATGAACAGGAAAAAGATATGCAATTTAAAGAGTAGTTGCAACAAAGTTGCAGTGGCTATATTAAGTCAGATAAAATATATTCCAGAGAGTATTATCAAAGAGAAACAGGTTATTTCATAATGACAGCAGTATTTATGCAGATGTAAAAATCATAAATGTGAGTCTAATTGTAGAATTTCAAAAATCATGAAGCAAATTTGAGAGACACACAGAGAGAAATAATCCCACAATTTATGTTTGAGGAGATTAAACACCTTCCTTCTCATCAGTTGATAGAATACTTAGGAAAGGAATCAGTAACAACATAAGATCATATGAAGTCAATTAACTGCCAATCGCTATGTTTATACCAATACCTCAAACAGCGACAGAACACACATCACTCTCAAGAACACATGGTGCGCTCAACAGAGTAGACCATGAGGTGGACTGTTGTACTCCTCAGTCTCACTGAGTTGAAAAGGACTGAATCATACAGCATGCCTTCTCTAAGGAAAAGTGGTCGAAATTAGACAGCAGTAACAATAAATTACCTAAACAACTTAAAATATCTGGAAATTAAAATAATCCTAGGGGCAATATTCAAAAGAGACAAAGAGTAATGGCAAATACTCCCAACTGACAGGTGAATGCAGTTATTAACATACGTGGAGGACTGAATCAGGGAAGTGTAGCTTCAAGTTCTCACACTGGCAAGGAACAATAAGGGTGAGTGCAGGGGCCAGCGACGTAGAAGCCAGCATGGGAACACGGAGATTTTGCAAAGCCTAAAACTGGCTCTTAGGGCTGGGGTTGTGGCTCAGTGGTAGAGCGCTTGCCTAGCACACATGAGGCACCGGGTTCAATCCCTAGCACCACATCAAAAAACTAAATAAACAAAATAAAGGTATTGTGTCCATCTGCAAATAAAAATATTTTTTAATAACTGGCTCTTAACTGGCTTTTTTAATAACTGGAATCCATCTATAATTCCCCAGCCAGATTTATCAAGGGAGAGAAAGACAAAAAAATCAGACATTGGGAAATACAGAAGAGTAATCACTACATATTCTACAGTCATTAAAAGGATGATACCAATATACTGAGCATAAATACATACCAAAATATCTAGCAATTCAGATGAAATGGCAAACATCTTGAAAGGCACAAACTGTCCAACCTCTTTCAATAGTTTAATAGTTCATAAAAGATAAGTCATAGATGAAACATTTCCCAGCATGAGAACTTCAAGCCCATGTATTTTTACTGATGAACACGTCAATGTACTTAACAAAGAGAAGCAAAGAAATGTACCTAAATTTTCCAGGAAGCATAAAAAAAGAGGAAAATCTTTCCTACACTATCAGACTAGTGTAGAAGAAAAGTAGAAGAAATTTCCCTACAAATTTTCTTTAAAAAAATAGTAACAAATTTCATTTAAACAATACATTAATATAGTCATATATCATGATGAAATGGACCCTGTCACAGAAACATAGGATGATTTTAATTTGAAAATAAATATAACAATTTGCAATAAAAGAAAAAAAATCACATGATCCTTTAAATCAATACAGAAAAAAATGTTAACAGTCAATATCCGTTCATTATTTATAGCACTCCAAAAACTTAGGACCATTTTCCTTAATTTGAAAAATGTCATCTAACAGAAACTTGCAGGGAAAAAAGTATATAGTTTTTTACATGACATAATTGTTTAGTTGAAAATGCTTGCTAACCTACCAACCAACTAATAGAACTCATGAATGCAGTGATATAAGTTTAATATGTAAAAATTAATTATACTTTTAAATAGTAGCAGGTGACACCTGGTAAATTAATTTTTAAAAATTTAAATAGTACCAACAAATAATTATGAGTAAATTTAGCAAAGCTAATGTAAAAATCCCCACACTGAGATTTGTGGAGTATTGCTAAGACAACTGAGGAAGGAAGATACATAAAAGGGGAAATTTGAAATGCTCTTAGACTTAAAGACTCAAACTTAATAGGTTGCAATTGTCTAAAGATTGATGTGAAGCTGGGCATGGTTGTGCACACCTGCAACCTGAGTGACTCTGGAGGCTGAGGCAGGAGAGTAGCAAGCTGAAAGCCAGTTTCAGCAACTTAGGGAGACTCTGTCTCAAAATAAAAAGGGCTTGGAAGTTAACTCAGTGGCAAAATACCTCTGGGTTCAATTCCAAGTACCAAAAAAAGAAAAAGTCATATATATTTAACATAATTCTAATCATTATTCCAGGAGTCTTTTTTTGTAGATATTGTTTAAAATCTGTGTAACCTAGATAAAACAAAGTGAGTTTAATAAAGAGCAACATTGGAACTATTATACTCAAAAACATCAAAGCTTGCTATGAAATGACAGAACTCATCACAATAAGGTATTAGCAAGAGGGCATGTAAAGCAATCAGTGAAAGGGAAAGAGGGTCAGGAGCAAACCTACACTTTCATGATCAATTGAATTGAAACAAATAGGTGAAGACAAGTCAAGAGGGAAATAAATTTTCTTCAACAAATGCTGTTGGAACAACTGAATGTCCAAGGTAAATAAGTAAGCATTGATCTTCCTTCACATCATAGACAAAATAAACTCAAAACAAGACCACTCGTCTAAATTAAATGCTAAAACCACAAAACTCCCAGAAGTAAGCATAGGAGAAGATTGGGTCCCCTGTGGAATAAGCAAACATTCCTTAGGAAAAATAAAAATTAAAAAATAAGATAAAACTTGCTAAACCGATCTGAACTACATCAAAGTTTAAAATATTTTTCTCTTTGAAAGACACAATTTGTAAATTAAAAGGCCAGTAATAGCTCGGAAAACATTTTTATAAAGGATTTATCTGACAAAGGATGTGTATCAAGGATATATGAGTCTTACAATGAAATAAGAATAACATAAATGATCCAGTATTAAAAATGGACCAAAGTCATAACATTTTCCAAATGTTCAGTAAGTAAGTGCATGAGACAATAAATGACATCATTAGTTATCTGGAAAATTCAAACAAAAATCAAAACCTACCTATCCATTAGAATAGCCCAAAAGACTGAAAAAATTAGAGTTAGTAAAAACGTGGAGTAACTAACACTAATACTGGTGACTGAAATATAAGACAGTATGATAGATATTATTTAAAAAGTTATCCATAGACCCAGCCATACCACTTATAGAAGTTTATCCAATAGAAATAAAAAACCACATTCACCAAAAGGCATGTCCAGAAATGCTCACTTTGTTTACAAGAGGCAGGAGTGGAGACAATCTAAATGTGAGGGGGGTGGGGGGAGGGTTATAGCATACCCACCAATGGATACCCCTGACTGATAGAAGAGAAAGCCTTCTGATATGCAGAATGACTTGTTAATTTACAAATTGGGTCTTTCAAAGAGAAGGTGCTAAGTCTAAGAAGTCAGGCTCCTAATGATTCATGCTGTGATGACTTCACACTTAGCTTCAGTAACAGAAATAAGACCATTGGTGGCCTAGCTTTGAGGGAGGGAGCAGGGTAGAGGTGTGGATGGGGAATGGACTGCAAAGAAGGGTGAAAATGTTCTTTATTTTTATTATGATAGTATTTTTGACAGGCATATACAACTGTCGAAACTCACACATTTGCTTATTTTAAATGGATGCAATCTCCGTGGGTGAGATATTGTTTAATACACCAATAAGGAAAAGGTCCACCCTGAAAGAATATCGAAGGTCAGGAATCTCACCCACACTGCCCAGCAGACCATTGGAAATGCTAGATCTAGATTCTGTACGGAGCAGCTGTGTGAACTCGGATTGGCCATTTAACCTTCAACATACTTCGTTGACCTCTGATAAATTACGATTATGATCGTGTCTATGACAGAAGGTTACCACAAGGAATAGATGGCACCAGTGTCATATGATGAGGTTGAATGTAGCTGGACTTGTTAACAAATGAAGTCTTACAGTTCCGTATCTAACTGCCTAAAGGGGTTCTTCACACACAGCAAGTCTGAAGCAGTGGTTAGTACAGGTCAGATGTGATGGTAGTTTAGGTGAAGGTGTTGGCAATGGATCTGGAGATAAAAAGATAATCTTTGGACACAGTGTGTGAAAACTGACAATGTTTACTTAAGAATTAGATGGGGTGAAAGGCAGTCATCATGGTGATTTGTGGGTTTGAACTTGAGCAAGGATGATGTGATTCAGGACATGAAGAAGTCTAGAAGAGCCAACTTTGCGTAAAAAATCACAAGCTTTAACTTGCATGTGTTATACATGAAATGTTGGTTAGGCATTCAAACTTAAAAGTCTAGTAGTCAATTGGGTGATTGAAAGTGCTCAGAGGTTGGGGAAAATACCAGTGCTACAGTTGGTCATCTGGTTGTCATGGGCATATTGGTAGCACTCTATGCTGCAGCACGGGGCGAAATGTCCTTGGAGGAGGGAAGAATAAACGGATAAGTAGCATTGCATCATCTGAAGATTAGCAAAGGCAGTGGAGCCTGGGTGGAAATCTGAAAAGGACTTTTAAGCGGAAAAACGAACACTCAGAGGAGACCATTGGAACCAGCGGAGGACAGTGAGCAGATGGCCGTCTGTGCCCACCGTCGTGGAGGATTGGTAAGACAGCAGGAAGAGATGGTTAGATGTCAAACAGAGAAGTGTTGGGAGACCTTGACAAAACTCTTCCATTGAAAAACCAGGACCAAGTTCACTTGGAGTGGCCTATGGAACAACAAGAAGAGAAAAAGGCAGCTTTCTCAAGAAGTCCTGTGCCAAGACACACAGTGGGTATGTTTTAAAACGTCACGTATCTGGCCGTGCACCTGTAGAAGGGTGGGAATGATCCAGCAGACTGCCAATCAGGAGGAGGAAGTTCCTGCATCTTGTCACAAGGCCTTGTCTTTGGAAGAACCGAGGATGCTTCATGCATTTTTAACAAAAAGAAAGAGTGGAATCTGAGTGCAGGTACAAGTAGGTTGTATAAAAATTAACGTTAAAAAACTGGGACCAGACTGGGGTTGTGGCTCAGCGGTAGAGTGCTCGCCTAGCACGTGTGAAACATTGGGTTCAATCCTCCGCACCACATAGAAATAAATAAAATAAAGGTATTGTGTCTATCTACAATTAAAAAAAAATAAAAACCTGTGACGAACCCTTCAAATTCATCCATGCTTTATGCACATCCCCTCCCCCATTACATGAAAATCAGGCTACAAAACAGTAAGGAACCCAATGAGAGTAGGAATATTTAAGGGAATAATCTGTTAATAAGTAGCTAAATAGATTCCATCAACTTTAATGTGAAGCTGCCAAAAGCATTTTAATAACTAGATTCAGTGTGTGTGACAGCTAAAATTTACCTTTCTTGTGCCAATGCTGAGAAGATTAAAGTTTTTATTACTAAGGCTTTGCAGCTTTGGCAAGGCTAATTCACTTCCTTAGTGACTTAAACTTCCTTTCAGTAATTTTTATCTCATTTTTTCTCTGAGATTGACTGTAAACTGCATTGGTACATTTAGACCAATCTTTATATGGAAGATTAGTTAGAGCACAGTTCACCAGTGATGAGAAATCTTGCAGTTTATTTTCAACAGGGTGTGTTCAGGTTCCCTTCTCCTACTTTGACTTAATGTTAGCAAATATCCCCTGATCCTGCCAAACGGCTGACCTATTCTCTTCCCTCAGCCTCCTATAGCAACTTCCCTGGGCTCCTTCCTATCACCTTATCCAGTTCAATGATACGATCCCTGTGTCCTCTTTCCCTTAGAATTACTTAGAATTCCCTTAGAATTACTACTTTTCTTCAAATTCTTTTTTGTCATCCCTTTACTTTTCTGCAATGCCATTCTTTATCATTCAAAGATGGTCTGTTCTCAAGCCATCAAAATGGTATTGCCATTGATCAATACTTAAATTAGAGTAAAACCTTCAGCAATGAGTATTTGCTTTTCCTGGATGAGATAAGTGACCTGCAGGTGCATCTAAACATTGGAGTAATTACTGTTGTTCTTCAGAGGAACTGCCAAAGGAGCTGCCCGCTTTATTATGAAACTGTTATTAATCTCAAGTCATATATAATAAGCGCAGCATGGTTAAGAATGTTACAGATTTTTTTGTGAGTCTACTGATACAGTTCTACTATTAGCATGATATATATTCCTATGAGACCACTAGGTCTAGAGACAAGACAGATACTGAGGCCCTTGTTTGCACAATAGGGACTGCAATTGTCATGGTCCACAGGACTGTTGTGAGGAGAAAATAAGATACTGCATGTGAAGAATTTAGGATTGTGTGGAGTAGTACATAAATGCTAAGAGTTATGATCATTGTCGTTTTAAGATTTTACAATCTGATGAAATAGAGGGTTTATAAATAGCTGACTATAATAAATACGACGAATAATAAAACCTATATGGGAACAGTTAATTCTATCTCTGGAAATTAGGGTTTTATGAAGGATGGGACAGTCAGGGGCTTCTTTAAAGACTACTCTGCTGCATTAAAGATTATTGTTTTAAGCAAAATTCACAGGGGAATGCATTGTGTTAAGAAGAAAAACTGTGATAACAAGTGACATCATGGGGTGGTTTGAAAAGGACTTGGGTAATTGAGTGTTGGCAAACTCTACCAGGAGAGGGAGTGGATGTGGCCACCAGGCAAAGGGACATGAGTTCGTTCCCAGAACTGAGTTTTTATCCTTTAAGCCACAGGGAAGTCATGAAAATTTAAAATCTCTTGTCAAATACTCCAAAATGTTGTGTTTATTAGCATTTAAGTACTTTAAACTAGTAACTAGTCAGTAATTTCGATTTTTCCTAAAATCTGCCCCAATTTATTAAAGCAATAAATTAATCAATCAAATAGATGAAATGTTTCTAACCTAAGTGAGGGATTTCTGAAAAATAAGCTAAGGGTAGAGTTATTTTCTTACCAACTTTATATTTGTATTGTGCTCTGTCTAGAACCTACATATTAAAACTTATGAGTATTGATGGTCTCATTTAGGCATTTGATATGTTTACTGTGAGCAACACCCTGCTGCATAAATCAATTTTAATATGAAACTGTTATAAAATGGTATATACTTTTTTAAACTTCTTGGTAGAAAGAAATTTGAAATTCAAATCACTAGCTACTGAAGGAAGTTATTAAAAATGCATTAGGGTTGAAAATGTAGCTGTATATAATTGTCACAACAGATATTCAAAACAAATTTATCCTAGATGAAAACCAAACTAGAGTAATTTACATAAGATCAGCTAATAAATTTTCCTTAATTTTCGAAGCAGATGAAAAGGAAACAGTTTATAGAAAATTTAATGAAATAAATATGAGTGCTGCCTATAGGGAGGAGAATATGAATAAAATCCCTTGGAAGGATGAATGAAGACAGAATGATGTGCGGTTTCAAGGGTGACACCGCAAGAGTAAGGCTTGAATTGGGACCAACCCCACGTGGAAATCCTCTGTAACCTGATGCCGACAGCCTCATTTCATTCTACCCGCTCTGCTCCGGTTGGGTGTTGGCAGTATCCATCTTCATCTAAGACAGACATCTGAGAGTCCAGGAAATGACGGCAGCGTCTCATGAAAAGTTGTCACCTTTGTGGCAAAAGTCCTTGGTTAGTGCAGACACAGCATGTGCAGAATGTTCTGTTGAACACTCTCCCTTTAACTTTATGAAAAAATGGAAAAATGGCTCAATGCTTGGATGGGTACACACTTGATATGACATGAAGCACGTTCCAAAGCTTGGTGTCTCTTGAAATACCTGCTGGAAGTTCCCAGAGTGCAGTTCCAGTAATGATTGGCATTTATTTGGAGGAAAATATCTTATCTTATGTGTCATTTGTTCCTGACCACATTCACCCAGCCATCTGGAGAGGTTTCATTTTCTTGACCATAAACACCCTCTAGCTAACAGATGAGTTCTGGGATAGTCATGTCTTAACCCATGATCCTTGATTGTTTATTTCATCCTATTACTGGTTTATTCCCATCATCCCGTGCAGTTGCTCAGGGAACACAAAGGAATGAAGCAGGAAAAGCCATTTTTACATAGGATAAAAAAGGGAGGAAGTGTCCAAGGCTCACTGTGACTTTTGCATAAAGTGCCTTCGAAGGTGGACACTGAAGTCAGCCATCAGCAGGGCCAGGAGTCAAGACTCCCTGGTGGAGGGTGTAGGCAAAGTGTGACCCCAAAACAACAGGGAACTTCCAGAGGTAAACTTGATCTGTATGATATCAGAATTGAGACCAAATAAAGCTTTCCCAAATCCAACGAATCCCCAATAAGGAATAGCCCATGTGGATTAAGGATGCCTTGGAAAATAGATCATCCAGTAAGTGGATTTTTAAAACACCTGTCACTTTGCAGAAGATGAGAATCAGACTCTTAGAAAATATCTGTAGGATTGCTAGGATTGGTTTAGAGCATACAGATAAAATATTATATATGGAATATGTAATATGGAAAATATACTGTCTTTATTGCACTTTTTAACATTATTTGCTTTTTTATCTTTTTCAAGGCAACTATTTAAAATATATTCTTAAAATAATATAAACAATATATTTCCCTATCTGTAAATAATAATAGTGCACCAAGAGGATAATACATATAAGAAACCATGTAAACATAAGACAACAATGGTTGTAATAGTTGCTTCTGCTTCAGATTCTGCAGTTTGTAAATCAGGGAAATAATTCATACCAACTGTAGATAAATTTTGAGACAAATTTGGAGGATAAAATAAAATACTTTTTAAAAGTCATTTGATGTGGTAAATCAGACAATGTGAAAAAATATTCAGTACCATAACTCTGTTTTGACATTATTTCCATCATTTCTGAAGCATTTTAACATTTATTTCACAGATTTAGATGCACTGCCTTTAATTATTATTTTAGCATATCCTCAGTACATTTTTGGTTTTAAAAAATCTTTTTGATGCATCCATAAGGTCCGCCTAACTCTGCAATAGTGGACAGATGTGAAAGAAATGCTTATAGCATCACATTCCTGAAATAAATGTTTTTTTTTTCCCCATTAGTGGAAAGTTATATATTATAGCCCAGGTAATGAACGCCTGCTCATGTGCAACCTACAATTTGAAAATGTGTCAGTGAGAACTTATTCTTGAATAATACTTTGCACCTCACTATAAATATCTATCTCACATCTTTACTTTATAAATAATAATGCTGCCTCATATTTATTTCAAATTGATGTGGTGTTTTAAAATTTTAAAGCTCTCTAAATCTAATATTTCTATTAAACAAAAACAATAGTGGAGTTTAATTGGCCATTGAACAATTGTATCTGGTAGATCAGGAGCCACCACCCAATGACTATATTGATTAGAAAGTAAGTCATTAATTTAGGAAAGTGTGGCCTTTGAGACTCAGTGAAATCATTTCTTTTAGTGGCAAGAGCTCCTTTTTTTCTTTTTTTAACTTGGATCTATTATCATACATAATTTGACGTCTTGAGGAAATTAGAGAAATGCCTGCCACAAAACACTGAGGGAAGCAAAGTGTTTAGCTTGGTTTTGTTGGTTATGTATTTATTGAGACAGGCAAATATGCACACAAAAACACACAGAGATATTGCAAATGTTTGCATAAAAATGAACTGTTTTTCCCAAGTTTTTCTTTTTACTTTCTTTGAATACAGTTAATCACATTTAGATGCCAAGTATACTATAGGATTAAAATTCAACTTGATTTTTAGGAGCTTGGAATCCTCCTTTAATCTTATGACTTCAGAAATGTTCGGAGAGATTGCCCTCCTCCACGATATTCTAGTCTCAGAGTTGGGTCAGCCAACACTCTGAAGGTGGGCCAAGAAGTGAACATTCCTGTCATATCCCAGTTCCTTCTTGCAAGTGAACTGACCTGATCAATCCCATCACTATCCCCAAGATTCATATATTTTGTGCAGTTCAAATGCTTATAATAACTGGGGCACAGTTTTAGTCTTCCATTGCTGAGTAACCAGGTAGCACAAAGGCAGTGTGTCAAACACACCCACTTGTGAGCTCATGGATCTGTGAGTCCAAAGCCTGGCCCAGCATGTCTCTGAGTTTCACAGACTGAAGTCAGGGAAGCAGCTGGACTGACTTCTCCTCTGGTCCTAAAGAAGAATCTTCCAAGCCCCTCTGTTGCTGGGGGGTTCAGCCCCAAGCAGCTGCAGGACTGCATCCCCTTTTCTTGCTGACAATCAACCAACCCGTGATGTGATTCTCCATCTTAATTGGGTTCTCTGTTATTTGAAGTTTTATGAATTTCTAACCAAATTTTACAAATGTGCATAATCTTAAATATGGTGACTGAGCTTGTAAATGTGGAGATGAACGTTAGCTAGATGTTATTCGCAGTTTACTCGTACGCCACAGTTGGAGTTGGTCTCATAAATTTATGAAATTAATCACAGTCTCAGCTTTTTTGTAACCTTTAGTATTGATATACATTAACGATCACACCAGTGCTCATTTCCACTCCATATTCCTCACCATGGAACAACAGTGCCGTTGCTTATGTTAAGAGGCATCCTCACTGCACCCTGGGCGGCTCTGAAGACTCACTCCGAGCACTGCAGACTGCAGTGAGCATGCAGTCGTCAACAGTGGTTGAGCTGCTGCAATTTCAATTGACTTTGATTTAGGAGGCGAACCTCCCTCCCTCCCTTCTTTCTTTCTCTCCTTGCTTCCTTTCTCCCTTTTTCTGGTGCTATGAGCTGCCCTGCAAAGGTTGCATTGATCACATGACTCACTCAGGAGATGCTGTTATCACTGGTTTCCATAATTCTTGAAATCTTGAGATTTTCTGTAATCTATTTTATTCCCATTCCCTGATTCCTTTCTCCTCGTCCTTGGCCATCATCACAGTGAGTTTGATTGGAATCTTTGTGATTTGCATGACTCACATAAACACATTCTGTTCATTTCTTATACTGCATTGTTAATCCACAGGAATCCCACTGTGTGATATGCTTGTCTGTGTCTTATTTTCATTCACACCATGTGGAGGGTAAGACCTGTTTGCATTTCTGTGTTCTCTTTGCTGTTGGCTTCCAGAGGCTGCATGAATTTCCATAGTTTGCATCTACTATATTTCACTTTTCTGTTCTCCTAGTGAAAAAAACTAGATTGGTAGCAACTTCTCATTACCTCAAATAATTCTGTAATTAAGATATTTTTCTACCTCTTTATAAGCCAGTGTGAGGGACTTTTGAGGGCTCATAAAAGGAAGAAGAGCATTGTACTAAAGATACGTGAAGCCTTAATTTAAAAGTTTGTTGTTAATTTAATTGTTTGTTTCTATGGCAGTGATCTGAGCAGTCCTAGATGGCTGCTCAGAAGGGCAGTTCTGCTCCACACCTCCACTGGCTCAATAGGGCCCCACATTTTTCTCAGTTCACTCCATTACTTATTAGTCTTCTCAAATGTATGGACGTAAAGTGATTCTATTCTCCATTGTTTAGGACTTTCTTCCTATAGAGGTTTGCTTTTGATTATATTTATGCGGGAATTGCATGATAGTACCATTTGTTCATTTGTTTTTTAGTGGAATTAGTGTACTTTCTCTTGCTGTTTTGTAAGGTTTACTTGTCTGTTTTGAGCATCATTCCGACTTCCATCTCACACATTGTATTTTTTACCTCTGTCACCTGTTAACATTATGTATGGAGTCCCGCGGTAAATAGAAATCTGCAAATTGTATGCACCCAAATTTGTCCTGGGTTGAGCTCTGATCATTTTCTTTAAGAAGTACTTACTCACCTCTTACACCAGAAACACACTCTCCCACATGTCACTCAGTGAGCATTATAGGTTTCCTTTAATATTTTGCTTCCCATCTACGAAGTGGCTAGATTTGTATATTGAGTTAAGAATTTTCTTTTTTAACATATAGAGAACCAGTTTTCACAAGTCTTCGTGACCATCATGGTAACATGTATTTAGCGCACACACACAGAGAATGTTCACCTCTGCTTTATCTGCTCTGTAAACTGCTTGTTCTCGTACCATGAACACACCCTTGGGCTCACTTCCCCAGGCAAGAGTTCCCTAAACATACAGTTGGCTCTCCTTTTTTGAAAATATTTAGCAACTTATCAAAGAACCTCTTATTCTGCTTCTTTTAAGGTTTAAAATTCTCCCAAGGAAATCCCTAGGTATCTCATAATTTTCCTTCTTATTGGAAGTGCATTTATATTGGATTTTCTAACTGATAATTGCTTGTATAGAGAAGTTTCTCTCCAAAATGTGTATCTGACAATATTTCTCCATGTTTTTGTTGTTTCTAACAGTTTTTCTAGTGACTGTTTGTTTCTATGTCAGTGATCATAATATCTGAAAATACAGATAATGGTATCTCCTTCCTTTCCTGGGCTTTTTTCCCAGGACCTGTGATACATGGTGGCTCTGATAGCACCCAGCCAAGGTTCCAGTAATAAGTGAGCTGTGACTGCTACTTCTGCAAAAACTAGAATAAATTTTGGTATATACCATGTTAACTGAAGGAAATTATTTTTTATTCTTGATATAGAAATAGTTTTCTCATAGAAGGTGTTGAACTTTATAAACAATATTACTATTTCAGCCTGCTAAGGAAATCAAGTGATATTTGTCACTTAATCTATCCATTTTGAGAAACATATTCCTAGATTTTCTGATGTTAACGTAACTTTTACTCCTGGGACACACTCTATTATTATTCACCGTCACTTTAAATTTTATAAAACACTATTATGAAATCATCCATAAATGAGCTTTTGGTATATGAGCACTCTGTTTTATTCAAGTTTTCAAGTTCTCTTTATGTTCTGCCAACAATTTTGAGGTTTTAGGTTATCCCAGGTACATCTTTTTAGCCTGCACTTTAAAATATCAGTATGCAGCTATTTACAATCCTTCCATTCATATTTATATTTTGCCCATTTTCCTCTTTGCACACTGTGATTTACTTCTACTTTGTTTCACTTAACTTGCCAGAGGTCTTTTTATTCATTCTTCCACTGGAGCTGTTGGTTTTGTTAAATTTCATGTTAGCTTCTTCATTTCATTGATTCCTGACTTCATTAGTTTATCTTTATGGAAATGCTCTCTGATGTTTTGTTTTATTTCTTCAATTGAATCCCATAGTTCTTTGCTTTCTCCTTTTTTATTATTGTTCATGAAATATATTTTAAGGCTATATATTTCTTTATGCAAAACTGTATTAGTGTCTCTCAAATTTTAACATGGTTTGTTTTTATTTTCACTAAAATCTAAGTATTAAGCTGGGTGTGGTGGTGCATGCTTGTAATCCCAGTGGCTTGGGAGACTGAGGCAGGAGAACTGAGAGTTCAAAGCCAGTCTTAGCAATAGGGAGGCCCTACGTAACTCAGTGAGACCCTGTCTCTAACTAAAACACAAAATAGGGCTGGGGATGTGGCTCAGTGGTCAAGTGCCCTTGAGTTCAATCCCTGGTACCTCCACCCCCCCAAAAATCTAAAAAATCTAAGTATTTTTCACTTAACTTGAAATGTCCTTTTTAAAGCAGATATTATAACTCATATTTAGAAATATGCTAGTTACTTTTATATGTATGGGACTTTAAATTGTACACATTATATATTTTAATTATATTGTGTTAATGCCATCTAATGAATTTGTATAGTCTTTTGAGTTTACTAAGCTTTTCAATCATCTGTATTTTTAATTTTTATAAATACTCCAGATATGCTGAAAAAATCTATTTGATTGCTGTTGATAGTAGATATATGTATATAGATTTGTGCAGATAATATAAAATAGTTTGACCCTATTCATTATATTTTGAAAAAATTTCCATTTCTTTCTTATGAGAAGGATAAATTTATTACCTACTTTTCCTGTGAACTGTCAGATAGTTTCATCACTGAAATCACATTATAATTTGTTCTTTGATTTTTCCATTTGCTATATAATTTACTAGACAAAAGTCAATATGCTTCCAAAAACCATTTGGCATGGGGATTGGGGACACATTGTACTACCTTTAGCATCTATGTTATCTTGATTAAGAATTGAGTTTCAGCCGGGCGTGGTGGCGCATGCCTGTAATCCCAGCAACTCGGGAGGCTGAGGCAGGAGTATCGCAGGTTCAAAGCCAGCCTCAGCACAGGCAAGGCGCTAAGCAACTCAGTGAGACCTTATCTCTAAATAAAATACAAAATAGGGCTGGGGATGTGGCTCAGTGGCCGAGTGCCCCTGAGTTCAATTTCAGGTTGCAAAAAAAAAAAAAAAAAAAAGAATCGAGTTTCATTATTGTCTATGCAGCCAAGATGTGAGCCCAGGCAACACTGGAAGGTAGACACAATGTCTTAACCTGCAAGCATTTTCTTTTGATTTTTCCATTCTTGTTTCTCCTTGAAATCCAGCTTGTGACACTTTTAAAGGTTCATGTGTGTCAGCAAAAGTTTGTGTCTAACTATACAGTCTTGTGCCTTATGAACAGCTGCAGAATCTTGAGAGTTGTCAGTTTTGCTTCATGCCACCAGCTCTTGATCTTTTTCCATAACGTTCCTGACTACTGTGTAATGGTAGGTCAGCAGTCCTTATTAACTCATGATTGTTCTTCCCAGATGTTAAAAAGTATGCAGGCAACATCGGACTTCTCAACCTGTTCCTATGTTTCAATTCCAGAAATGCCAACAAGAAGCAGAGCTACAAAAATTATAAGCAGTGTGATGACTTGCATAAATATTGACCAAGAATTTTATTGAGATTCCCATGAAAATCACCAAGTCTGTGATTATAGACCATGGAGAGATTTCCTCTTTTCCTCCCTTCTGTCCTTCCTTTTCTCCATTTCTTTCTTTGCTTTTGTTGTTGTCTTTACCAAAACATATTTGAACTCTTGAAAGAGGGTGTGCTGGAGACTCCTTGATGCCCCTACATGGGATGGTGGTGGTACTGATGGTCTTCTCTAGGACTATTTGGCCTGGCATTGCAGGATGAGGGCAAGTCCTCTATAGTGTAACTTTTTGCTCAATTAAAGTGCTGAGAGCAGTAATGAAAAGCGATTTTTGGTGATAGATGAGGCAAAGAAGAAAGCAGAGCTAGGCTGTGGAACATCTGAGACCTCTCCTCCCAGCTCTGGATGACTTTCCTGCAGGAGGACCTGGTGCCGAGCTTCCTGACTGAGAGAGTTCCCAGCTCGGTACAGGTCAGCCTTGCATTGACCCCCTCGAGTGTCAGTAGATTTGTTTTCCAAAGAGAGACATGTGCTTTGTCACCTTATCGCTGCTGCTTTTTCTTGGGGACCTCAGTTGTGCCAGAGCTCATAATGGTAGGTGTTGCCTGAAGGACCACCACCTTCTGTGTGGCTGTCCATCAATCATCTGCCCAGGCTCTGGGGAACCACCTTGGAGAGCTGTGTGGACTTTGTATTAATCAAAATTAAAGTAAAAGTATATGTAATGCCCTCAGGTGAAACAAAACAGATACACCCCTGGATTTTCAATAAGTTATAAGGGAAATAATAGGGCTATATACAAAACTCTCATGTTGTCTTTTATTCTGCTTTAAGAATAGTAACTTTAGAACACAAATTGTGCTATTTATCTTAAGTAATCTGGTGCGACTATGAGTTTCCTAGGGCTGGTCTAACAATTGCCACAAACTTGGAGCCTCAACACCACCTAAATTTATTCTCACAGTTTTGGAGGCTGGAAGTCATAAATCACGGTGTCAGCAAGAGGGTAAGAGAGCCTCGGGGAGGGCAGTGCTGTCTGCCCAGCACCGTGGGACACGGGTGCTCCTTGGTTTGTGGCAGCACTACTTCTGATTCTGCTGTGATCGTCTCAGCTCTGCCTCTACTCAGTCTTATGTCAGACCTCCCTCTGCTCCTATGATGACTCTGCTCCTATGATGACATTAGCCATTGGGCTTAGGACCCACACTAAATTCAGGGTGATCTCCTCTCAAGATTTGGGACTTGATTGAAAATTCCTTTCCCAAATAAAGGCACGCTCATTGGTTCCGGGACTCGGGACTTGGACACATCCTTTGGAGGGCTACTATTCAACCATGATAATAATTAAGATCCTTCATTTTCTACATCGCTAAGTAAAGTCTTAGTAACTGAATCATTTTCTGTTCCTATCTGTGTAGTAAAACTAACTCTTAAAGTGAGAGCATTGTCATAGCCAGTGAAGCACATTACACAAGCTAAATTTATACCTATCCAAGGGACAGGTATAATAGACAATCTTAAAATAATTTAGGAGTAATAATGTATTGAGGTTCTCCTAGACTTCCTTGCACTACCCTACAACCTGAGTCTTTTTCGCAGTTGATTTCCTTCCTGTAGAAACTTCTTGTTTAGCTGATATTTGATGTTGATAAATCACGTGACATTCAGGGACAAGGTCCTTGCATAAATGCACTAGTCTGAGGTGGAGAACATGGTCCTCCTTCATACCACGACTTTGTATCACAGCCCGCCAAACTGGGACAGCCCATTTTACTCTCTGTAAAACCAGGGAAGGTCAGCTCTAAGTTTGCTTTATCAGTTAGAATCATTTTGGCTCCAAGTAAAAAGTGAACTATCATAGTTTATAGTATGTTCAGGGAGGAACCTGGCCTCGGGGTTATTTGATCCAATAACTCTTGTTAACAGTTAAAATCGAGGACCTCTTATTTGTGTGTGCATTCACTACTCTGCCATCCTGGGAATGGCCTGGACTCCTCAGCCTAGTAGCAGGGCAGCTGGAGCACTTCTGAGCTATGACATCCAGACTGGACAGCTCTACAGGACACAACTCCATCAGAAGACCCTTGTCAAAAGACACTAGTCCTCCTTTCATCAGAGCACTTATTCATTAGCCATATGTGGGCCACCTTCTCTTTCCTAAGCTCTCATGAGCAAGGAGACTGTTACCCTGGGAATAGTGAGCTCTGCCCAGACCCAGTCTGAGATATTACCGCCAGGGCAAGATGGAGGGGTGGGAACATGAACAAGATCAGGCCCCACTAGCAATGTGGAGCTGGAAGCTGAGCAGGCAGCCAACCCTGACCATCGCAGGCATCCCTCAGCACCTGTGGAGGACAGGTTCCACTGAAGGTACCAAACTGTGCAGATGCTCAAGGCTCTGCTGTAAAACAGCTTGGCATTGTGTACCCTGCTCACAGCCTCATGCACTTCAGTCACCTCTACGTTACTTGTGATACCTAATGTGTCAGAAATGCTTTGGAGACAGTGGTGGTATTGCGTGGTTCCAGAGACGATGACAAGCACGGAAGTCCGCACATGGTCAGCACCCACTAATCGTATCTTTCACGTACTTTTGATCTGTGGTTGGTTGGATCCTGAGGTGCAAAACCTGTGGCTAGAGGGCCAAGCATAGCTACCTTCAGTTCTAAGGTAAGTGTACCAATAACTCCTCGTGTCTGGATGATGCATTTCGTAATGTGGCTTAACATGCGAGAGCCTTCATATCTGTCACAGTTATGGAAGACTGAGTTTGTAATTATTGATAATGAACACGTTGAGAGAGTCAAAGGCGACCCAGGGAAGACTGTGTCAGAGCACATGAGCACTGTCACAAGTTGCTTTAAGAATAAATTACATTGATTTTTTCAATAGCCCATGTTCATTTCTATCAGCAACAAAATATGAGGAAACTGCTGCTGAAAAACCAATGTAAATTTAGCTGAAAGGAAGCAATAATAAAATTTCCATGCAAATTTTAACATCTGGCCATTGAAGCATACACTGTAAGAGATAACACAAATATTTAAATTATTCTTACGAAAGCTTAACAATCAAGGATAGAGAGAGTACTGAGTGTGATAGTAATTGCAATAATAAAAAATCAGAGGAATTCCCATCATCTTTTCTTACTGGAAAATCAATATTCTCTATGCTATTAAAGTTTTATTTAACTTGCTCCTAAAATGTGCTATTTTATCCTAAAAAAAAAACCCTTCTTAATTAAAACAACCATAGAATATTAGTAAAGTACCAGAATTAATAATAATTATTACTAAGATTAATAAGAAAGAGTACAATTTGTGTTCTAATTCTTTTGAATCTCTTGAAAATAATCTAAAAGTTCATTTTTTTTCTACTTCTCAAAAGATAATTAGGTTTAAAAATGAAAATGAGCACTTAAATAGGTGGTAATTTAATCTTGACTGCCATGAAGTAAAATGCTTAGAGACACTCTAAAACTAATAATAATTTCAATAAATATGCCACCTCACCTGTATATGTGTGTAATAGGTAGTGTAAATATAATTTTACAATCATAAGATCTACATTTGGTACTAACATTTAGTTTAATTTGTAGTTAGGCCAATGGGAAGATGCAAAACATCAATAGCATGATTTTTAAACTGTACAATGGATCTTAATTTATTTATGGTAAATGTTACTGAGGATACAAGTAAAAGTATTGGAAAACTTGAGCTTAGTTGCAGAAAACATCACCATTTCCTTCAGCCCATATAATCTTCCCCCAGTTAACTAGCAGTAATGGCAGAACAAGAGATTTAACCATTTGAAACGTAAGAAGAACCCATTCTCCCTCTGATGTGCTCTTTTTATTTATAACTCCCAAACATCTAAGTATGCCCTTGTTCTCAGAGCATACAGCCCAGAGAACCAGTAAGTCTTTTCTGCTTCCATGTGATTTGAAAGAAATAATCAGTTTACAAATGCCTACTGCTTTTGGCCTTGAAGAACACGTGGTCAAATATCCAAATAAATGAAGAAATAAGCAAATCCTGGCCTTGAAAGAATACGTATCTGGACTTACTGAGCCTCGTGTAAGAACCCAAACATTGCACAATGAGCAGATGCTAAGGTCATGAGAAAAAGCCCAAGCAAGTGAGGGTCACTAAAGTTACATGAGTCACTCAGGAGCACTTGTCCATCAGAGCGATTGTGAGTTTGACCGGAAGATGTAGGCACAGGGTGTCCCAAGCCGATTATGTGGGAAAGCCTGCAGAACCACTAAGGGTCTGCTTTTTATTCCGGAACACTGGGAGATTTTGTGTACGGTTGGAAGTTGTCTAGTATTCCGGGCTGAAGTGGAAGCGGATGAACTTAGATGTGCAGGCAGGGGCTGCATCAGAAGAAGCCTTGCAGTTCTTGCTGAAGAGTGAGACCTTAAGATCCAGAGCATTGGCGCATGGCCTGAGTCTGAGGGGAAGGGCTGAGCCTTGTTAGGAAGTGAGTTAGGAGCAGTGTGACAAGATCCTGGAGGTGGGGAGGGTGTGGGCATGATGACAGGAGCGAGGGCTGCGGCGAGTCATGAGTCTGTGGAGAGGAAGGCATGAGCAGGAGAGTGTGCAAGAAGCAGAAATGACAAGCGTGACGACAGGAACGGTGTCGCGGAGAGCGCGGTGCAGAGCGTGGCGCTGCGCGTGGCGGTGGAGAACCCTCGCGCCCTAGCAGGGGCTGACGCCTCTGGTCTCCTTCTTGCTCTCACTGTCCAGGTGCAAACGCACAGTGCCGGGACCCCAGCACTGATCAGGGCAGCCGCTCCGGATGACAGCAGCAGTCACTGGGTTTTTGACAATCAGGCAGCTGCCGACATAAGAAAAAAAAAACAAATTAAAACTTTCCTTAAGAATACTCTTTTTAAAGCAATAAAAATATTAATTTTATTCAATCTCGACCACGGAGGGGCTCTTTAACGTTGTATTTGCCAAAACAGCAAGAATGCGGAGCACGTGGACAGCTGTCACCTCAGGGAGGAGCTGGTGTGGCCAGGGGTCCAGAACAGAGCGACTGCTTCAGAAGAAAGAGGAAGAGAACTCCAGCTTCAAGAAGAAGTGGCCGATGGCAAAGTCCACACAGCCCTGGGACTTTTGTGGGATGTTTCTCAACACTGGACTAAGCAGGGGGCTGAGAGGGAGGGAGGAGAGGAGGGAAGGGCAGGCGGGGACCTAATCTACCACGTGGTGCCAGGTCCACCTGCAATGCCCGGCACCATCATGAATGGACGCCACTCACGTGCGGGGTTATGAGGCACTAAGATAATAACAGAGGGGACATCACAGTGGAGCCAGCAGGAGGGGTGTGGAAGGCAGGGGAAGGAGATCGAGCAGATTGCATGGTGCGGACGGCATCATGGGTGCCACTGTCGTGTGTAATTGTAACGCACCAACGAAAAATGAACTGAGCAAGCCCACGTTCAAGAAAAGAGTTCACTGTGCTCATTGAAAATATGAAAACTCAGCTTTCAGGTGAAAATTATAATTCGAGAAACTTGGATCTACATTCTTGAGTTTGACAACTTTTCAAAACTTGGATTTTTCTGAGGAGATTTATTAAACTAAAGAGGTGACAGTATCACACTGTTGATCCTGGAAACCAGAGCAGCAGCATCCGCCTGGAAAGGTTGTCTGCTTTCTCACTGTGGGTCCCACAGGTGAGCTAGCACTTGGCGCCTGAGCCTGAAGGCAGAGGATCCCTGGACCCCTCATGCCTGCCACATGTCCCCTGCATGTCCATCAGTTTATGCTGTTGATTTTTGTTAGGAGACTTCAAAAAAATGCAAAATCCACAATATCTACTCTAGCAATCTCTAACATTGGTGAATAAAATATTTGGAAAAGACTTTGAGCAAGATTATTAATGTTTTCATGATATCGTTTGCCACCCCAGATATTTTATATAAAATAACTTATATAAGGTCTATCACTTTTGTGTTCTAAAGCAACATGAAATCTTCATTGTTTTGAGACTGAACTCAGGTAGGATACTTTGCTTAGGTAAAATTATCATTTGACAATATTATCTGTCTTTTAACCATTACTTCAATATGCTATGTTAGAGTAAAATTTGGCATTAATATTACTTGAGTCAATTATTTAATCATTGCAAAATTCAGAAGTTAGACTTTGAGAACATACTTTGATAACATGTGAATCATTGCTCCAAAAAGATGCTCTTACCTTTCTCTCCAGTGTGTTGATCTTCAGAATCTTCAGAATGTCTCATGATAATCTTAAGAGAGATTATTACAAGTGAGAAAAAAATATAAACAAGGTGAATAATAAAACTCATTTTTCAAGATATGTGACAAAACTGTGAGTTCAGTGTGACAGAGCCAGAGGGCAGCTCCAGGTACCTAAACAGCAGCCCTGAGTAGGGGCTTCTCTTTCACAAGGTTAGAAGTAACCTCTTTAGGTTACTAAAGATTTTGCTAAAATAGGTGACAGGTAACAACAAGCTCCTAAAACCATAGCACGTAATCTTTCTTTGCACATAAGGTATTATATGATTTGAGTGAAATTTGGGACTGTGAATGGTTCATTTTGACTACTTCAATACTATCACAACCTGATTGATGTCAGAGGTATCAGATTCCAAAATGAGGATCAAAAGTTTTTAAATATGTGAAATGCATCTGTACATTTTCCGTTACTTAGAACACTACTCAATAACTGTCATTATAGTGGAGCATTGTAAGTTATGAGTGGAAATGCGTGTTTTCTCTTCAGCAACATCTTCATTTGCAGCTGAAGTTTGCATGATACAATAAAGCATTGATCATTGCTCAAGCAAGTCAAAACTGCGACCCTTGTCAGAGAATTCTCCTTCCATAAGAACTACTGCAGAGATCCAACTATTCAAGAAATCAAGCAGGCAGTGAGCACTGGGTAGAGGTCTCTCCCTTACCAAGTTGAGCAATGCCAGGCTGTTACTTCCTCCAGCCATCACTTTCTTATCTGTAACACAGGGTTGATGCTAACATTTACTCTTCTGGGTTTTGTGAAAATTGTGAGAAAAATATGTATTGGGTCTCACATAAAGATAAAGCTCAAAATCCTAAATGTATTAAATACCAGAAGGGGGCATTTCTAGGGGTAGCAATGTGTTTATTCTAAATACAGCAGTAAACTTTTCTGCATGTGTCGGCACTTCCACTGGGGGAAGCTCCCCCCATCCAGTCATGCAGAGACTCGGCACCCATTGGTGCTGACAGATGACCTTGCATTCCTGGTCATTAACGATCATGGATACACAAACGACAAAGCTTTTCTCTAAGTTGCTCAGAAAGCAATGATGCCAGCCGTTTTGACCAGAGTTCTGAAACACCAAAGTTTAATTCAGATTGTGCAATCAACTGCCTTAAAAATATATATTTTCAATAGAAATTTGTAATCATATAGTAAATGAAATTAACCTAGAAATATTTTCTGTCATTGGGCTAAGAAATGGAGAAGGCATTTTTTTTTTTTTTTTGTGCTGGGTATTGAATTCAGCACTTGTGCAAGTGCTCCACTACTAAGCTATATCCCTACCCCAGAAAAAAAGCCGTAGAAAAGTAAATATATTGAGAAATAATTTATGTTGAATTCACCCCTTTAAAGTTTATAGTCTGGTGAATTCTGATAATTGTATACATTCATATAACCACTGCCTCCACCACAATTAATAATCATTTCACCCTAAAAATGTTCTATTCCATCAACCTTTGGCTCTTCCAAAGTTGCAAATCTGTGTGTTCAGATTATCCTCAATGTCATCTGCACACCTAATCGGTTATGTGCTATGGATTTGATTTATAACTCTTTTCTGACAAGCACTCTAAATCATCCCACATAGGGGTTTATAGTACAAAACCACAAAAACAAAAGTTTTGGGGATTTATTTTCATACTGCTTTAAAAAAAAAAATCACTCCTATGGATCTTATTTTTAACAATGAAAAGAAGAACCCTACCCCCCAAAATATATATACATATTTCATTCTTTTTTTTCATGTGGTATTAAAACATAAAGGAATCCAGTAGAGCAGGAGCTAAAGTACAGGCCTCTAAAATATCCTAGCCAATGTAATGTGTGTGCATGAGCATGCATGTGCTGACTTGTGCGATGCATTACTTTATGTGTGAAGGTTCGCAATGACAGAAGAAGGTCTACACCACAGCAAGTTAAATATCTTAAACTGAGCATTGGCTGTTGCATTTACAAAATATTGAGTACCATTATATAAGAATTATTCAGTGGAAATACATTAAGAAATGGGTGAAAACACAACATTCATAGAAAATTTAGCCTTCTTTTTCTAGCATTTCACAGATTAAGTTGAAAAAATTACAGAGAATACACTATTTTTTGTAAACAAACTTTTCAAATGAAGCAAAAGCTCAATAATTATAAAAATAATGGAATCACAGATTACAGAAAACAAAATTTGACTTTCTGCAATTTTAAAGTCCTCCTCCTGATCTTCTGTTTTGGATAATGTGACAAACAAGATAATTTGAAAAGCCATCCTGTTGTAAAAGACCTAGAGGCTGCAGTTCAGACTGGTGCTACCAAGACCTTCACCTTTCTGCACGTGCCCATGTCTACAAAGGACCGCAAACAGCCCAGGAGGACTGATTTGCAGGGTCTCAATAAATTTCAGCAAACAGGCAAATTCACAAAATGGAAATCATGAACATGAGGACTGACAAACTCAAAAAAACAAAAACAAAAACAAACAAACAAAAAAAACATGCCTGGTGAATTGAATGATTTTCCTTGACAAATAAGTCTTAGGAAAAGATTCCGTCTCAATATATGCATGTTCCCATTTCCATGTATAGCAATGTTTCAATTCATCCTTCCTTGCCTGTGACTTCTATTTTTGGTGTTTTTATTGGGATTTCTGTCTAATTCACATCCTGTAATATTAAATACCATTGTAAGTGCTAGCTAAATTCTTACAGCATCAAATGGCTATTGATGATGAAGTACTACATATAGATCTACACATATGTACATATGTGTCTGCATATATATAACATACCTATGTCCACGTACTCTCATGCACAGTGAACTTTCCATATCCACATGTTCCACATCTGTAGATTCAAATGACCATGGATCAAAACTATTTGGACAATTGTGTCTGTACTGAATACGCCTAGATTTTTTCCCATTGCTGTTTCTTAAACAATATGATATGACAATTATGTGTGCACCTTTCACATTAGATTAGCTATTGCAAGTAATCTGGAGCTTAATTAGGTCATATGGGAGAAATCTACATAGGTTATGGGCAAATAATACCCAATTTTATATGGGGGACTTGGATTTTGGAATCAACAGGAGTGGGGAGGCTGGAACAGATTCCCCACAGATACTGGGGGATGACTGTACATACGAATGTTATGAGTTTGTGTTTGGGTATGTGGGGGGGACAGTGTGTGTGTGTGCAGATAGACGGTCAAAAGTTAAGGTTTATTGTTTAGTTCTGAACTTATCAAAAATATTAATCAGCAAAATAACCATCAAAAGTATTAATGAAAATTCCAGATTTTGAGAGGATAAATTAAAGCATAGTCAAAAGATAATTGATTTATCATAGGTTCCCACAGGATCATAGATGTGACACCATAAGATGTCATAAAAATATTAATGGGTATTATTATGTTAGTTAATTCTGCCTACTTTCTGCTACTAATATTCATCCCAAAATAGGAAACCCTTTAAATTAAAAGGAAAAAATCAACATGTTGCAAGATACTTTAGAAAAAAATCAACCCAAACATTATTATTGCAAGGTTGTGTTGCAGAGAAGTTGAAGAAATAAGCATTTGACCATTTCTATTGCTTGTGAGGAAAAAGAAAAAAAGCACAAGTTGTAGCAGAACATGTACAAAAAAGAGCCAAGAAGGAAAACAAAAGAGATGAATGCATTCTATATTCATTACCAAATGAATAGAGCATGTTAACCTGGGTCCATCATCGCAGGGGGACCTTGGTGAGAGAAGTGATTCGTGGGTCCACAAACACTGTATTTTCCTGATAAGCATTGTTGAAGGTCAGTTACTCACAATTTTGGAGCCACCTTGCTTGACAGGTGTCAATTGTCCCATGGTTATAGTTCTGTCATAGGTGGGACTTACAAGGCAAATGAGATATCGAATACAATCAACACTCAACAGATACTTCATGAGAATTCTTTGTGTACCATAGTGCTAAGGTTTACTGGGTGGGCAGCTTTCCTGAAAACATAGAGTCCATGAAACTATTCTACATAATTTTTAGATTATTTCAAATTACAGCAAATGATGTCAATTGTGACCAAAATTGAGTACCCAGTGGAAGACATTGTGTTTTTTTTTTCCTTATTGTTCTTGACTCCAGTTAATTAAAAATTAGTACAATAATCCACTGGGAAGTCGTGTGAGACAGTGATACCTGAATCCTTGTGGTTTAGCACTCCAATATAGAACGTACTCTGAATACTAAGTTAAAAATACTTTTCTCTTTCAAGGTAACTGAACTACACAACATCAAAAATATAACCAGACTGCCTCGAGAGACAAAGAAGCATGCAGTGGCAATCATCTTTCATGACGAGACGTCGAAGACATTTGCCTGTGAGTCAGGTAAGCAGTTATGGGCCCGTCTGCAGCTTGAGGAAATTGAGCTGCTTCTGAGACAAGGACCCAGGCAGCTGAAGATGCACATCTGAATTGCATGGCTCATTATAACGTCTGGAAGATGTTAGTAGGAAGTTCCACATATTGATTTCTACAGATGTTTTGGGTATTCATTGTTATCTGTGTCTGGATTTTGCTCCCAGGTGGTTTGAGAACTCTGGCAGTATCCTTTCAAGCTTTGAGAATTAAGTTAACAATACCTGGGCAATGTTGTTGGGGTGAGCATGTGATTTGTATCCTGGTTTTTGCCCAGGATAGCTGTAGGTATTTTGTAGGGCAATAATAACACCACCGTGCAAAAGCCTGGCAAACGCAACTGAACTCCCCAGACATTGCAAGACAGAACTTTGGGCGGTGTGTGCTGCTGTCACTGATGTCTGTGATTGGTCAAATAAATCCTCATTTTCTTGGTACCACAAGTGAATACAGTTCAGATTGGATTTCAGCATGCTGGTGGATAAAGCACTCTGACCGTGCTGAGACACAACACCTTTTTGTCTGAACTTGCAATATTCTTCACGTTGGAGTCCCTCTGTCATGTATGCGTTAACTTCATGCTTTTTAAAGATTTTTTGCTCAAAGAAATGATGCATTTGCTTTAAAATGGATGTTACCAAAAAATACAGAGGACTTGAAAGATGCAAATTGAAAATGGTAGAAGACTGTGGGAGAAGATTTTTAAATTTTTACGGGAAAAAATGATGCTTCAGTTTTGTATAAAGTTGATAGGTCAAATCAATGCTAGGTCATATGATTCTAAAGCTGACAACGTCACTTCACTTGATTGAGACTGCTCACACCCCTCACCTGGGCCGATCTTGGTCTTCCTGACCAGACCTGGAGTGGATCAAGGTGTCACTCTTTCTTGGGGTGTCTTTATTCATCAGCCCTTTTTCATTTGCCATCTGGCCAAATCTCATCACTCAAAACAGACTTTTTTGGAGGTGCAGAGATGTCTGTGATTGGTCAAATAAATCCCCATTTTGAAACAGAGCCTGTCTCAGCCTTATTGATATATTATTATCCAAAAATAATTCTGCCTTCTTGTTCACTGTCTTAAAGTGACTAGTCTAGTCACTTCAATTTTCTCTGAGCTCTTAAATATATAATATTAATGTCTCATTAAAATTAATGACAACCAGAAAATTGGTTTTTAAAAAAAACTATAAAAGATCATTTTCATTATTTTGTTATTTTTCACTAGTTTCCCTATTTTTGAAATTGTAGTGAGCAATGTTGTAGATGTGTAAGTACAATTGGAGTCTGTTATTTTCAGAAAGAATGATATTTAATTGTATTTATTTAAGTAAAAATCTTATTTAGATACTCTTTAGAGAGACATTGGCCTAAAATTTGTTTATTTAATTACTTAATCACTCAATAGATTGCCTTTCACAATCTGATTTTTACTGAGATTACAGTAGAAACATTATTTAATGCAATTTTATATATTTACACAGATGGCTTTTCTGATTTAAAAGCTATAATTCATTCTTTGCTTAACTTCCTTTCGGTTTTTTTTAGCTAGGCTTAATATTACTACAAAACATATGATGCTATCCTCTTTCAAATTTTTATATTCTATAAAGTTGGGGAGAATGTGCAGCGCACACACACACACACACACCTATACACACACACACACACACATACACACACACACACACACACACACACACACAAATACACACACATACACATGCACGCACGCACATACGTATATGCACAGTTTCCCCCTGGATGCCCCTGCTATTCCATGGCATTTTTCCAGATGTCACCTGAATGTCCTCCCCTTTATGGGCCACAGAATATCTATGGTTGCAGCAAATGAAAACAGGGTCTTATTTCTGTTCTGACACTGAAAGTCATTTTAACAAGGATGTATTAGTCAGACACCACACGAGTTTCATCATCTCAAGAACCTAGATGGGAAACGTTCACCTCTGTAAGGCATCGATATTGGTAAATTAACTAAGAAACTCCTGTGCACATAACCCAAGTTCAGCAGTACTTGGGCTGATCGTCAAAATATACTGTCTGGAATTCTCAACCATGACTTGAAGAATGTCGTTGAACTCCACATCACAGAGCACCTGGGTCTCCTGAGAGCCAGTGTGATTGCGACAAGTGGCACCAGCACCTCTGGCCCTGGTGACAGTCTGAGCATTGTATCTTCGTAAGCAGCTCAGCACAAACAAAACCCACTCCTCCCTGTCATGTTGGCAAGTGCAACAGGAGGTCACAGAGATGAAGAATTTTAAAATAAAATTTCTAACTATACCTAGCATCCAGATCTTGGTTTCTAATAACAGGAATCCATTCTAATATAAGTAATTGACTGAATAAGTAAATAAATGGGAGCAGATAGACAAATATCCCAGAGGAGAATTCAAGTAGCTGCAAGACTCCCTGCTCTGTGACTGTGAGTCCCCATGTGACTTCCTTCCAAAGGAAATTGCACAGAGAGGGTGGGGTGGGAGAGAAGAAATGACAGTAGAGAAGACTGACAGAGACCACCTCAGCCAGTGATCAAGTTCAGCATGAACACCAGTAATTCATGCTGGTTTATGTGCCCTTGGCAGGATGAGGGGGAAAAAATAAAACAGCACTTTACCTCAACCTCTTCCTCCCTGCAACCCACAAATCAGTGTGATCATGAGGGAAACATCAGACAAAGCCACATTGGAGGGCATTCTATAACATGCCTGAACTGTACTCTTCAAAATTTTTAAGGTCAACAAAATAACAAAATCTGAGAAACTGTCACAGCCATGAGGAGCAGAAGGAGCCATGAGGAGAAAATGTATGTGGCATCCTAAATGAGATCCAGAAATAGAAAAAAAGGGTCATGGGACCAAACTGATGACACTTGGTGAACAGTCTGGAGACCTTCAATGATCAATTATCACCATTAATTAATAAGAATGCATCAACATTGTTTCATCAACTTTAGCAAATGCACATAGCAAATGTAAGATGTTAATAACAGGGGAAAATGGATATAAGAACTCTGTATTACCTATGCAACAAGGCTTTACATCTAAACCTATTCCAAAATAAGGAATATTTTTAAAAAATTAATGTGGAATTGACACAAAATACACATCAATGAACTAGGTTAAGAATAATGAAAATGTGGTGCATTTTAAAGGATTTCAGGTTAGTAAAGAAAAACTGGATATTACAATAAACAATATTTTAAAAATTAAACGTCCACACTGCCTGTCATTGTATGGTTTCAGATGACAAAGTCACATGTATTATTTCTTAATGATGGATGTGACAACATGAAAATGACTGTTACTGGGCAGTGACTTGAAGGGACCTTCTAATGCTCCCCGAGTGCAGTAATCACTTCCCTGCGGAGAACCAGGCTCACAGTTGCAATGTGGGGTTGCCGTTTCTCAGCAGAGTGACGCAGCAGCAGAGGAATCTACCACATGTCCTTCTGGTGGACAGAGCCCACCTTCAGGGCAATTCTAGAACACAATTCCACTTTGAAACAACCAGGCACTGCCTGGCTTTCTTGGAAGCGAACTCCTTGGCATAAGATCTCATGCAACAAAACTGAGCACTGTGGACCCTGGAGCTACAGCCGGGTCTGCCTGTGCTCCCTACAGTGCCCTGCAGAGTGTTGTTAGCAGATCTGGACAGTATGGAACCCACAGCTGAAAGCGCCACCTTGGTCACACCGTTACCATCACAGCTACTGCGACCATGCTGGTCCATCCCACCTAGTTCTAGACATCCTGTCATTTGTGTGACAGTGGAGAACTTTACTCAGGTCCTACTGGGTCAAAAAGTTGAAATTATGATGGAGATATTTGTGAAGCATAACTTTAGGGATATATTTTCAATGTTATTATGCTGGTTTGTTCTCAAGTGAAAACATTTATAGAAAAATGGGACCACAGTTGTATTTTTTTAATTTAATTCTTTTTACTCTATCTGCTATTCTTATGTGGTGCTGAGGATCCAACCCAGTGTCTCACACGTGCTAGGTGAGCCCTCTACCCCTGAGCCACAACCCCAGCCCCTCAAAGTTATACTTTTTTAATGTTTCTATTTTTTAAATACTTTTTTAGAAGTTAATAGACCTTTATTTTACTCATTTATTTATATGTGGTGCTGACACTCGAACCCAGTGCCTCACTCATGCTAGGCACCACCATAATTTTTTAACTGAAATATTTGTAAACACAGATATCAAATTAGACTCACAAATATCATTCTTAATCAAAGAAGTCAAGCAATGGTGTAGGTCCCAGTGAGAATTTTGAACCCATAATTTAAAGTTATTTTTAAGGTACCAGAGTTTCCCTTTTTCTGAATTTGAATCTTCACCTCATCAATTGCAAGTGAACAAATGGCTTATCTGAAAGGCCACTGATGAAGAAACTATAATCAGCATTACTGCAAAAGACAAGGGTCTCGCAGTCATAAGTATTTCTTGAACACAAAGAACCCCTTGAGGACAAAGAGGATTTCATAACCTGCCTGTGTTTTGTACCCTGAGAAGTAACCCACAGTCTAAGATCTGAATTTCCTAGCGGTGATTTCATGGCATGTAAGATTTCTGAGAAGCCGGGCATGGTGGCGCACGCCTGTAATCCAAGCGACTCGGGAGGCTGAGTCAGGAGGATCGCGAGTTCAAAGCCAGCCTCAGCAACTTAGCGAGGCACTAAGCAACTCAGTGAGACCCTGTCTCTAAATAAAATACAAAATAGGGCTGGGGATGTGGCTCAGTGGCTGAGTGTCCCTGAGTTCAATCCCTGGTTCAAAAAAACAAAACAAAACAAAAAAAAAGATTTCTGAGAAACGAGGGGCTCTTTGTTAGAAAAATATGGTTTAATTTCTAAGAGAAAAATATCCTGACAAAGCTACTAATGCTAGATCCAAATTATTTGAATTCCTAGCAAAGAGTCTTCAACTAGTTCAAATTATGACTGACCTGAAAATATTACTTGTTTTTTAAAACCACTTCTTGTGGATAAACATGATGGCCTGCTTGAAGCTGGTATAGAGTTTGAGAAACAAAGGCATGATTTTATTTAATTGTGCTCTTCATGGCATGTGCTGATGGAAAACGGAAGGACTTGGAACTCAAATGAGGAATTGGACAAATTTTTCACAAAAATTGTTGTTTTAGACTGACGTCATGCTGCGGCACAGTGGTCCATCCCTGTTGATCAAATTCTGTTTGGGGGAAAATGCTGTGTCAAGTAGACACTGCATGGATTATTAAATACTCAAAGGAAGTGTCAAGGGATGACAAGAAACAATTTTCTGGAGGTGAAAGGAAGGAATGTTGCTTCTGCCTGTCTGAGAGGTACCCACAACCCTGCCTCAGGACAAAGGCCCAATGGGGAGACAGCACTTCCGTAATTTTCTTTAAAGTTTCAGAAGAAGCTGAAATCAAGTCCTCTTAGAGTGTTCAGAAACTATTTTCAGATTTTAAAGTCTCACATGTACATTGATTAAGAAGAAGTCTTAATCAATGGGATTAATGGGATGACTCTAATGAAGCCTTGCTGTGGTTCTGCTGTAAGGGGAGTAACGGCCTTTGTTCACCCAAACCCTGCAGCAGGACGTGAGGAGCAGAGCGTTTCCTTCAGCCAGAGAAGAAACGGCACCTAGACTCCGAGTCATCCTCTTAAACTAGGCCCCTTGCCCAAAGTCTTCCCTAAGTTCCTTTGCAAATGATAAAACACGTACTTCTAAGGGTAGCTCACGGAGATGTGTTGCTTGCTCTTTAAGAGGTTTCCCCTCATGTATAAATTGTAATTAGTGTAGGATCAAAGTTAAACATCATTTTTATTGCTGGACCATCTGAAAAATGGAACATAACAAAAATAAAAGGTACTGCTGTAATTTTCATTACTTGCAAAACCAAGCAATGCAAACTTCCCTATCAACAGTCTAAAGAAAAATTATATGATCGTATCATTTGATACAATATAGCATTTGAAAAATGCAGACATGCTCATCATAAAAACCACCAGAGAAGAAAGAATAAAGGGGAGCC
>JAJEJO010053063.1:44974-298620 GCA_020662805.1 Glaucomys volans | reverse complement strand
TATTTTCCTTTTGGGTATTGTATTTACTTGAAAAATGAAAGATTTTCAAACTTAATTTAAATAAAATCTTCCAAAGAATAATAGTTGTATGTAGTGAACATTTTATTTTTTAAAAAAGCAGTTGAGATTTATACCACCACATTTTAAACATGTTTAAAAGTCTACTTAAATAAATTATAATCCTGGAATTTATAACTAGGTAATCAACTTTTAAGTATAATTATATGGGTTCAATTGAACTCATGTTAGAAAAACATACATTGGATTCTTTAAATTGTCTAGTTCCAACTTCTAATTTAATATCTTCAAATTGCTTGTGAAAAAGAAGACAGCAATAAATAACATCTTAGGGTAAAAAGAGAGGTTATTTCAAAAGAAAAAAGTGTTCCTTTCTTTCTTGAGTATATTAATCTTTGTTTATTTTAAAGGCCTTGACTGCTAACTCCAATATTTGTGTTACCTATGGGTCTGCTTTTATTGTCTGTTTTTTCTCTTGATTATCAGTTTTGTGACCTATGTTCAAAAAATTCTTATTGTGCATAAGACATTAAAAGAAATCTTAGTGGCACTAGGTAATATTATTTTCCACTAGAGAGGGTCCCTTTCTGTTAGGGTAAGAGAGGTGGGAGCTGAACACTGATTTAAGGAATTCAGCTGGGTCATTGGCTCAAACCTACTCTGGTTCATCCTTGTTGATAGAGGGTGATCCCCCATGACTTTCAATCGAGAGCTTACCAGGCATTCTGTCTCCTTGGACTTGAAAGACTGCCCTCCGAAGGCTTTCAGCTTAATTCTTTAACTTGCTGCTTCATGTGGATTCAAAATTTCCTAAATACCTTGAGGAAATACCAGTCAAGTGTTATCTCCCGTTTTGTCACTCTAACTTTAAAGAACACCAAAATACCCACTGGATTCTTTGTCCCCAGCAGCAACCTTCTTCCAGAAGTCTGTATTTAGAGGTCCATCAGGTTTGCAGTTATGTCTGTCCAGCCTCACACAACCTTTATGGATTCTGCCTCCTCAGTAACAGTCTTGCCCTAATCCTGGGTCCATGTCCAGGATCAGCAAATGTACCAAGGCCAAAAAAAAAAAAAAAAAAAAAAAAAAAAAAAAGCAACTGATTTTTTGACTCACTCTGAACATTCTCCCCTCACTAAACTATTAGTCCCTGTAGTCTGTGTTGCTTTGGATACTTTAAGAAATTATTTTTGTAAATTATTGGACTTTGCTAGTCATCAACATGAGTGTTGACCTGCATCTCCCTACTATATCCTACTCGAAAGCAGAATTTGTACAGATGTTGTCAGGTGCCAGATGTTCTTGCTTCTAGGTTTAGAATTGCCCCTGACCTCAAAGAGCCCCATGTAAATGGCCCCATGCAGGCCATTATCTGCACACCAGCTTTAAGAAGAGACCTTCTGATTTAGCTTCCATTTAAACATTTTATTTAAAGAAAATTTTTCCTTGCTAAAAGGAAAAAAAAAAACCATTGTTTGCTTTTTCATGCATTTTCCCATGTTAGTTAGGTCTCTGTTCAGTCTGTACAAAGTCATTTCTCAGGCATCTTCTGGTAGAATATATGGGTGATTCCTTCTCTCAATCCTTGCATATTGTTCTTCCACCTAGACAGGTAAATATCTTAGCTGTGGATAAGGTTTAGAGACCACAACCCTTTATTTACAATCAGTGGGTGCTATTCCCCTATCTTCTAGGATCCACTGTTGCAGATGAGGAGTTCAAAGCCAGTCTCTTTTTCTTTCATAAGTTAGTTGTTTCTTCCTGAAAGTATGTGTGATTTTTCTCTTCATCTTTAGAGTTAAGGAATTTTACCTGAAAGTGACTAGGTATGTATCCTTCAGGCTTTTCAATATCCAGATAAATCTTTTGGCAGCTAAGGGAAATGTTCCAGGAATTTGCCTTAGCTCCTCCATCTGTTCCTTTTCCCCTTCCAAATTCCCAGTTATTTACATGTTACTTCTCCCAGATCTGTTCTGCCAGACTCACAGTTCCCAGCTCTTTATATTCCTGCTTAGAGTTTCATGAAAGTTCTGCTGGATCTTCAGGCCACTCATTGGGACTCAACAATTAACCGTCTTCATCTTCATCATTATTTCATCAGTCAAAGTCTTTTGGTATGGAAATTCATGGTTTTAATTCTAAGAAATATTTTTGTCCTGTAATTTAACTTCTTTAATTGGTGTTTTTATTCAAATTCTTCCCTTCCTCTTTTAGTCGTTCTATTAATTGAAGATTGACCACCTCAAGGAGTGCTGGAATACTCTTCCAACCCTGGGTCCAACCCCCTGCTGGGTTCCATTAAGCAGTTATCTTCCTTTCCCGCTCATTAATCCAGTGATGGGTACCTTGTGCAAGGGATGGCATAGCAGCCTCTGGATCATCAGTGCCAATAGCAGCCTCTGGATCATCAGTGTGAGAACTGATGCCCATACCAAGCTTTGTGGCACCCACATGTAGCATTTTCCCAACCTGCAATAAGGAGGATTTGAGCTTCTTCCTTTCCCTGGCTTCTTAGGGCCACAGAGACCAGGAGATTTCTTCCCAAGAAGCCTCACCAAGACCGGCAGTACCCTCCCTCACAAGGGCCCCTGGAACTCAGTGGATTAGACTCTCTAGGATTTAAAGAGTCGCATTTGTGCCCTAGGGACCCCTGTTGATGGAAGAGGGGAAAAATATCCAATACCAGCTTCTGTGGACTGAGCAGGTCTTGGCCCACACCCACCAGGCACCACCTGCCTGCAAGTCCCATAGCCATTGGGTTATTGAGTTGTGGGTAGACAGGTAGCAGGGACTTTCTTGTCATCTTCTCAGAAGCCCTAGTGAACAGAGAAGAAAAAAGAGAAAGACGCCCAGACTAGATGATTTCTAAACCTCTATCCAGGGCCAACATTTTAGGGTTATACACATTTGTGGTCTCCAGCTTCAGCTCAATCCTCAGTACCCTTGAACCACACTTTATGTCTTGCCAGCAAGCCCTGCTTCCCCAAAGGGAATAGGAGACATTTATTTCTCTCCTGTGTTAATCCCCCTTTGAATTTCTCCTCACAGACAAAAGAAAGACTCTCAGGTATTAAGTTGCTCAGCTTCTGCTGCTACCTATAAACTCATCTCCTGTGCCTGCCTTTTTCCCATCCTGCAGGAAGCTCTTCTCCTGTGATTTCTGTGCTAGTGTGCACTCCTGGTTTTCCCATCTCTCTGGGCACTCTCATTTATTTTGCATTGGCTTCAGTCTCGCTCAGCTCTGATCCTTATTCCATGTTCCCAGCTGCCAGGGGATCTTTTCATTGCATAAAGTTGATCATTATAACCCACACGCACTAACAGACTTCTCAATGACAAGAACAGGAAAGAGGACTCTAGTGATAGGAGTCAGAATTGTGGAGGAAATAGGAGTGGATTGCACAGGGGCCTGAGGAACCTTCTTGGGTTCTAGAAATCTTCTCTATCTTGCTTTGGGTAGTGCTTCTGTGGGTCTGTATGTAAAAGTTCCCTGAGCTGTATGTGAATACAGTACATTTTATGCTATGTGGTTCTCAACTTTAAAAAGGTAAAACCCTCAGTGGCTCTCTGTCACCAGCACAGTTAAAACCCAAACTCCTTAGAGTAGCCAATAGACGCCTGTTCATTCCTTTCCAAAGCTATGGTTCAAGTTTCATCTTCCTGTGAATCCCGTCCTGGCTTTTGCAGGGATATGACTCTTCCGCACTCCCGTAGGACCCCAAGCTGAAGCCTATCCTAATCCTTAAGAGACTGTGAGTTTACTTCCCTCACTAGACTGGAGGCTTCTGAAAATAGGAGCTATCTCTTTCCAATTTATTTTCTCCCCTAGTGTCTTGGGCAGTAGTTGACACATAGGCCCCCTTAAATGCCTGTTGAATGAATGAATGCAGGTTCACCTCATATTTTCTTTGAGCTTGACCCTCTTTACCAAAACGTTTCCTTCCTCCACCCTATAGGATGTTTCCTCAGTGAGAAGAAGATTTGCACAATGGCAGTTTTTGATACTCCCGAGGAGGCCTTTGGTGTCTTACGTCCAGTCTGTGTTCAGCTCACAAAGACCCAGACAGTGGAAAATGTGGAACATCTGCAGACACAATTACAAACTGTGAGTGACAGCGCCCTACAGGAACTTCAGCAGTATGTCCTCTTCCCCTTACGATTTACCCTCAAGACCCCAGGTCCCAAGAGAGAGAGCTTGATCCAGAGTGTGGTGGAGTGCCTCACGTTTGTCCTCTCTTCAACATGTGTGAAAGAGCAAGAGCTTCTCCAGGAACTCTTTTCAGAACTTTCTGCCTGTCTGTATTCGCCCAATTCCCAAAAACCTGCAGCCGTGTCAGAGGAGTTGAAATTGGCTGTGATCCGGGGACTTAGTACCTTAATGCATTCGGCTTATGGGGACATCATTCTGACTTTTTATGAGCCCTCCATTCTTCCTCGATTGGGATTTGCTGTGTCTTTGCTATTAGGTTTGGCAGAACAGGAGAAATCAAAGCAAATTAAAATTGCTGCCTTAAAATGTTTACAAGTTCTACTCTTTCAATGTGATTGTCAAGACCATCCAAGGTCCTTGGATGAGATTGAGCAACAGCAGCTGGGGGATTTGTTTGCTTCTTTTTTACCTGGAATCTCAACTGCACTGACCAGGGTTATTACAGGAGACTTTAAACAAGGTCACAGCATTGTCGTATCTTCCCTAAAGATCTTTTACAAGACAGTGGGCTTCATTATGGCTGATGAACAGCTCAGGAGAATCTCAAAGGTCCAAGCAAAACCTGCAGTGGAGCACAGAGTTGCAGAGCTAATGGTTCATAGGGAAGCAGATTGGGTGAAAAATACTGGCGACAAGTTGGCGATCCTTATCAGAAAGATAACTGAGTGCGTTTCAGTTCACCCACACTGGAAGGTGAGGTTGGAACTGGTAGAACTTGTGGAGGTCCTTCTTTTGAAGTGCAGTCAATCACTGATTGAGTCTGCTGGTCCCCTCCTGAAGGCTTTAGTGGGCCTAGTAAACGATGAGAGTCCTGAAGTTCAATCCCGGTGTAGTAAAGTTCTGAGACGTTTTGCAGATCAGAAAGTCGTGGTGGGCAACAGAGCCCTTGCTGACATCTTGTCAGAAAGTTTACATTCCCTTGCCACAGCTCTTCCCCGCCTAATGAACTCCCAGGATGATCAGGGCAAATTCTCCACTCTCTCCTTGTTTCTTGGTTATCTGAAACTTTTGGGCCCAAAAGTAAACTTTGTCCTCAACTCTGTGGCCCATCTCCAGCGCCTTGCCAAAGCACTCATCCAAGTTCTAGAACTGGATGTGACTGACATCAAAATTGTGGAAGAGCGGCGTTGGAATGCTGAAGACCTGAACGCCTCTCCAAACGCCTCATCCACACGGCCATGGAACCAAGTCCAGAGGAGATACTTCCGATTCTTCACTGATGAGAGAGTGTTCCTGCTCTTACGGCACATTTGTCAGCTTCTTGGTTATTATGGGAACCTTTATTTGCTTGTGGATCACTTTATGGAACTGTACCACGAATCTGTGGTTTATCGGAAGCAAGCCGCCATGATCATTAATGAACTGGTTACAGGAGCTGCTGGACTGGAAATGGAGGATCTTCATGAAAAACATATTGAAACAAGCCCAGAGGAACTGAGAGAGATCGTGACATCTATACTTGAAGAATATACAAGTCAGGAAAACTGGTATTTGGTTACTTGTATTGAAACTGAGGAGGGAGAGGAGCTAAAGAAGCAGCCATGCCTCCAGGCCATCACATCTAATGTACACACCCACCAAGTTCTATCTTCTCCAGCTTCCTCAAAGCCAAGTCCCACTATCTGCTCCATGAACAGCAATATCTGGCAAATATGCATCCAGTTGGAAGGGATTGGCCAGTTTGCATACGCGCTAGGAGAAGACTTTCGTTTGCTCTTGATGTCAGCTCTCTATCCAGTACTAGAGAAGGCTGGAGACCAAACCCTGCTCATTAGTCAAGTGGCTACCAGTACCATGCTAGATATTTGCAATGCTTGTGGCTATGACTCCCTGCAGCATCTGATCAATCAAAATTCAGATTATTTGGTGAATGGCATCTCTTTAAATCTGCGCCATCTAGCTCTGCACCCTCATACCCCAAAGGTCTTAGAAGTCATGCTGCGGAACTCAGATGCTAGCCTGCTTCCTTTGGTGGCAGATGTGGTTCAAGATGTCTTGGCCACCCTGGACCAATTTTATGATAAGAGAGCTGCTTCCTTTGTCAGCGTTCTGCAGGCCCTACTGACAGCATTAGGTACATTGAAAGCCCTTTTTATTGCTGATTGGGGTAATAGGACTCACTATCCTAGTTTGCGCCTAGTCTTATTTTTTCAGTGTTTATGGTTATGCTACAAAGAACATTTGAAAGGTTGTCTCTTCAGAGCCACGTGTTATTATGGGGTTCCAGTGTTTATTTTTTATACTTTCAATAATCTATCATTTGTTGAGCTCTTCCTCTGAGCCAGGGATATAAACCCTATAAACTAAATATAAACATTTTTATTTCACAAATAAAAAAAGCTAAGACTCAGTGAGATCCTACTTAGCCAGGGTCACACAATTAATAAGGGATAAAAATCACGATTTATGACAATTTTATTCTTTCCAGTATACCAAATTACTGCTGCTGATATTTAATGTTAGCAGTATCTATGCTAATGGAGAACAGAAATAGCATGAATAATTCAGTCCACAGATGGCTAGAACAATACTGTCCAATAAAACTTTCTGTGATGATGGTAATACTCTTTTTATCTGTTCTGTCCAATACAAAAGCCACTAGCCACACGTGGCTGGTACTACTGGGAAACTGAATTTTTAGTTTTGTTTAATTTTAATAGCTACATGTAGCTGGCATGGTGGTGCATGCCCATAGTCTCAGTGACTCAGAAAGCTGAGGCAGGAGGATTGCAAGTTTGTGGCCAGCCTTAGCAACTTAGCCAGACCCTATCTCAAACTAAAAAGGGTTGGGAATGTAGCTCAGTGGGTTTCGTCATCTGTACCACAAAAATAATAAATTACAGCTATGTGTAATCTTATATACCATACTAGACAGAGCAGATCTAAAAATTTCCTTTGAACCTTTTTTTTGGTGGTGCTGAGGATTGAACCCAGGACCCTGTGCTTGCAAGGCAAGCACTCTACCAACTGAGCTATATCCCCAGCCCTGAACCTTTTAATTGAGTGAGTTGGTTTGTATTTCTCTTCTCTCTGATGCTATAGGGTGCCTGCTGGAAATGTTAGCCACCGCTAGAATGGCAAAATTTTGGACTATAAGAAAAAGAATCTCTCAACTGGACAGTCAGTCTTTGAAGAAAAAACAATGAGCTATGGTGTCTTTTATCCATAGAGCATGTCTGCATATTTATTTCAGTACTTCTAATAGTCTCTGAGGCAAGTAGAAAGGTCTCTGATCTCATTTTGGTGGATGAAAAGCCAAGCCCATGTAAGAAACTTTCTCATGGAAGGTGATTTGGGCAGGAACTATGCTCTGCCCCCAGCTGATGCTATTTCCGGTGTTCGTTCATTCATGAACATTTACGTGCAGACTAAATGTTCTCTTGTTAATTCAGTAAAGAATGTTTGCCACGTGTCAGTCACTGTGCTAGGTAATGGGAATACAGCAGTGGACAAGATAAATAAACTCACAGAGCTGTCCTGCTTCTGCAGGGGGGATGCTAACCAAATCCTTAAACAAGCTCACTGCAGACTCCCATAAACACTGTGAAGGAAACAGCTCCTGGGTGCAAGAGACAGGCTGCTTTAGGTGGAGTGGTCAGGGGGGACCTGTCAAAGTGACATGACACTAAAATCAAGACCTAAAGGATGAGAAGGGCCCATTAGCACATATAGGACTGCCACAATGTCTTTATAATTTGTAAGAACATTGAGGCAAAGGGAATAGCATGTGCAAAGGCCTAGAGGAAAGAAGAGGATTAGGGTGTTTGAAGAATAGAGAAGAGGTCATTATGAAGAGAGTGGTACAAGATGCAGTTGGAAAGGAGGGCAAATTCTGCAAGGTCTTTTAGGCAAAGGGAAGGAGTTTGAACTTGACTTTGTAATCATTCACCATCTTATGTGGTGGCTAACTGTTACTGGGGAGGCAGCTATGAACGGGACCCACCTGGGCCAGTTCTCATGGAGCCCGTCTTGAGACTGGCTAGCTGCTTAGACATTGCAGACTGGGACTGGCTTCCGTGGGCCATATAAACCCCACCTGTACTGCTTTGGGAAACTGTACTTTGTTTCAATTTGAAATTTAAACAAGTCTGTTACCAAAAGGCCTATGAAATATATCCTCCTGGGAGATATCTCAATTTGGGTCTTGAAAGTTGAATTGCTTTAGATTGCTGATGTCTTCGGTCATATCTAAAGGAGGAAAATTAAGAAATCCTGTCTAGTGCCTTATTTTTTAGTTGAGGTGGAGGAAGGAGGGTATCTACTGCAGAAGGGAAAATGAAGATGGTCAAGACTGGCTCTGGAACATCCTAAGAAAACAAGCAAAATTGGAGATAACTTTTCTGCAAGTTTTGAAATAGCCAAGAATACACTTGAATTTTGAATAGTAAGTAGTGGAGTTGGTACCATCACTCAGGAGTCAAAGTAGCACTTGGTGCTGGCATTGCTGTTTGTCATCAATTGTCTAACTGCTGGCCTCTCTGGGAAGAGGAGAGTGGCAGAACTTCTGAAAGGTCTTAAAAGAACCCAGTACATGTTGTGGGAAATTGAGGGCCCATACACACGGTGCTGCCGTGCAGTGACTAAAAGGCAGCAGTGCCGTAGAGAGGGCAAGAGCCGCAGGAGAATCACTGCTTACCCACAGCTAACAAGGGGCAGTACTCATCACAGGAAAAGGCAGAATCGGTTGGAAAATGAGACGATATTAATGACAGATATTCCAGAACCTGGAGATTGTGCCACATCCACATATAGTGCTGCTCGTTCTTTTTATGGCTGCCTCATATCCTGCTGTGGGGCTGTGCCATTCTTTATTTAACCAGCCTTTTCTTGGGAAATGTTTGGTGGTTTCTAACATTTTGCCAACACCCCACACACACACACCCCAAAAATAAAGTTGCAGTGAATATCATTATAGGTCAGTATATCAGTAGGGTAAATTCCTGAAAGAAGTGCTGGTTTAAAGGGTATTACAATTAGATTTTTGATTGAGAGTTTCAAATTGCTCTCCTAAGCAGTTGTACCAATTTAAACTCCATCAGTGATTAAAAGAGTGCCAATTTTGGCACGCCCTCACCCACACTATATATTACCAAGCTTTTGATCTCTGCTAGTGCAATAGGAGAAAAATAGCACCTTATTGTAGTTTAAATTTCTGTTAAGAGAGGTTGAGCTTCTTTTCGTATGTTTAAAAGCCATTAGTGAGGAAAGACATTTTAACATCTGGCACTAGCCTAGAATCTAGAAATAATCTTTGCAGTGAGTCCTGTCCTGGCGGTGTAATTTGCTGGGTCCAGGCTTTATTTAGGAACCAGTCCCTTTGAGTGCACTAAATACCCAATTTACACCTGGGACTGGGCCATTGAAGAAATGTCATAATTGATTCTTCTGGATAGGAACCTCCAAATACTGGATCAAAGGCCCTCATTTCAAGTTCTTGCTTTTTGCTCCTTGGCCTGTCGTCCATCTGCTGGCTCGGGGCAAAGGCTCCTTGATAAAAAAGGAGATTAGCAGGTGCTGAAGGTCATCACGGTCTCTTTCCCTGCTATCTGCAAAAGGAAGGCCCTGGACCAGAGCAATGACTTCCAGGCTATGGGAGGTTGTTATTTTATTAAGGATTGAGTCTTTTGAAATGAAACCTTTGAGGGACCTTAATGTTTAAAAATGGTTGAAATTATAGTTGCTCTGGTTGAAGAAGGAATGGAGGCCCCAGGACACCCCACCCCCACCTTTAACCTACTGCCTCTTGGTGTCCTCCCTTTTGTGATTCCTGGGACATCAAGACACCATTGAAAACCCCTGGAGTCAGTGATGTTTAAGGTTTGTTCTGTGAGAATGCATCGGAGGTGTTGGAGCATCACTGAAGAAGGGAAAGCTTTGGAGAAGCCTCCCAAGCAGTTGATATTGGAAATACAGGTGGGACTGTCTGCTCTCAAGGTGCAGTGGAGCCTGTTTTCCACTGAGCAGCATAGCTGTATTCAGAACTTCATCGCTTATACATGTTCTCCAGTCTTGTGTGTTTTTTCAGTCGGCATGTATTTTGAGCGCCCACCCTATGTTGCCATATTGGAGTTGTCTATAGTGGGAGAGTCAGGCGCTAAGCAGTACACACAAAAATATGTGGTTACAAATTATGATGAGTTTATACGAAGGGAAACATGGTGCTACATAAGACATTGAAAAGGGACCTGAGTTAGAAGAGGAGGGAAGGGATGTCTTTACTGGGCAGGTTCTAATTGTACTGAGACATGAAAAATGCTTTGGAATTAGAGGTAAAGTAAGAGGGGAAGTGAAGTATTTCAGATAGCAGTGACATAGGCAAAATTTCTCATGGAGGAAAATGCTTGACACATGGGAAGAACTGGAAGATAGTAAGTTATCAGGCAACTGGAATGGTAGAAAATGATGTTGCAGAGACCGGCAGGGAGGGCGTAGACATGGGGGACTATATGGGCCATGGCGAAGAGCTTATTCTACTTATGAGTACTAATGCCTGTTATTAATGAGCAAGGTAATCATTACAACACTGTCTACAGCCCAGTGGTTCCCAGACACAGCAGACACGGGGCCACTTCAAGAGCGAAGTTTAGAGGAGGAGGGAAGTCATTCATGCCAAACACCAGCACCTCTTGAGAACAGCACTACCGCCGAGCATATCGAACAGTTCGTGCTGAACTACCTCAAAGAGAAGGATGTGGCAGAGGGAAATGTCTCAGATTTTGACCATGAAGAAGGTAACTACTATGTATTTTGACTTAATTAGTTCTCTCTTTGAAACAAATGATTATAAAAATCATGAAACATCATTCTAGAAAGTTGAAAATAAGCTATCATGAAAATTCATAAGCTCACATACCAATACAGCCATTCTCATATTTCGTGTGATCTTTTTTCATTCTTTTTTGTTACAGACCTATTTGTAGGTGATTGGAGCCACAGTGATTGTTCTGCAGTCCTGGGGTGGAACCCAGGCCATTGTGCATGCTAGGCGAGCTGTGTCACAGAGCTCGCCCTCAGCCCCCTGCAGCTGAGTTTAAATGCAGCAGACCCTTTTTGCACTTAGTTATATGCAGGCTCCATGTTGCTATGGAGTTTTCATAATTAATGTTTTAATAGCTGCTACTAAGTATCCATTCCCCCTTGGGAAGTTTAGGTTGCTTCTAGCTTTCTCTGTAATAAATAGAGCTGCAGTGGATGATTCTGTGCACGTGATCTTTTCCTTCTTGCATATCTCTATATAAATTCCCAGAAGTGGGATTTCTGGGTCAAGAATATGAACCTTATTTAATGCTTGCCAAATTACCTTCCAAAAAGGTAGTATTAATTTATACCTTTCCTTCAGAAGTGTAGGACTGATACTGATTTCACCATAACCTTGCCAACATTGACTTTTACCAATTTTGCTTTTTCCTAAATTAAAAGGTAACATTGAATATGTTTCTGTATGCTTCTTTCCTGACATTTTTCTCTTATGCCCATTGTATATTCATGTACTTTATCTATTTATTTATTGGTAGGAAGAGAGTCCAGTGGTTTTCTTACCTATTTATATGATAAAGGAAAAGAGAGTTCAGGCTCGTAGCAGCTCTGGCCTCTTGTTTTATTCACAAACTCAATCTGGAGCTTCAGGTCACAGAAGGATTAATAAATTATTAGAATCTCCTCTGCAAATATAAAATGCCAAGTCATAATGAGCTTGGTGGTCTCAGAACTATCCTAAATTGAACTGAGTCCCAAATTAGTTTGTTAGGTTGAAATTGAGCAGATTTCTTTTTTTTTTTTTTTTCCCTCCCTTTTTCTCCCCACCTCCAATTTCCCCTCCCATCTATACTGTGAGATTTTGGTGAACTGAAGCCAATACTTCCAGGATATGGGAGCTTGATACACTAACTACAACAAATTTCTTCTAAACAGAAAGGCATCACAGAGTACAAATAATGATTTATGCAGAGTTGAGTCATTGCTGTCCCCAAGGACAGAGTTTTCTGATTAGAAATCTGTCAGGCTTTTTCTTCTCAGGTTTGTTTCTTGATCGAACCAATCCTTTTTGTGAACTATACTCCTTACTCAAGCCTCGGATCCCTGAAGAAGGGAAGGTATCTTGATCCTTTGTAATCCAGATTTGCCATTCTGGTTTAAATTTTAAGCATCATCAGTAAAGCTCTTCGTTCACGATTAGAATCTTCTGTTTCTAGTGGATGCAGGCTAGGAGGAGACAGAATGAATCAAACCCTCTTCCAAAACCAGAAAATCCACATCCCTCAAATACATTCTGCAGTAGGTGAATTTCAGACAACAAACCCTCCTCTGGGAAAAGCATAGCCGTAGCATTCTTGGAATTACCATTCATCAAGTGCACATCACATACTTGGCATTATGAAGAATGTTCGGCTTGATGTTGGTTTGACACGAGCATTTTGTTTTAACCACATAAAAGCACCTATCCAAGGTCCCTTCCTTCAAGAAATCCTAGCATTCTACAAATGGATTTTCATTTATCTTTTCAGCATCTCTTAGAGAAAGGTACAGCCTCTATGTAAGATTCTGTTTTTCCAGCAGAGGAAACTGAAATTGAAAAAAATTAAGGGAGCAGTACTCAACTCAGTAGAAATGAGTACAGCTAATAATAGGGGTTTGGGGACAGGGGTGAGGCTGTAAGTAGACAAGAAAATTTTTCAGGAAAGGGATTTTGGGCTAGATTTCATGTAACCCAAGTCTTTCTGGTATTGTTTTAACTTATAAACTTATACCTGTTTGATGCAACACAGCACTCTAGGCAGTGAGAGAATGGTAATAGCTGGTGACATTGTGTCATTTAAGCCTCTGAACAAGCAGATGAGATACATGTGCTTTTCCCTCTTTATCCAGGTAAGGTAATGTAGGTTGAGAGAAATTGCTAATAGCTTGTGGAAGCAAAACTTGCCCCAGTCCCCTGTGGCCAAATCCCCATGTACACCAAGTGATCCTGGTATCAGTTCGTACAAAGATGAGTAAGGCTTGATGCTGGCATCAGAAGCTCTCCCAGGCTAGTAGAGAAGAAAGATGCGAATCCCCTCCAGGCAGAGGATGAACCAAAAGGAAGAAGAGGGCAAAGGACAGAGAAAGCCGAGCTCCAGGGCTCCAAATCAAAACTGTGCCCTCATATGGTTTTATTTAAATATTTATTCTCTGAAATTTAGAAAAGATCAAAGGCATAGGAAAAAATTTAAATCACCCATTATCTCACAACCCTGCTATTAATATTTTTAACAAGGAATTATTTCATTTGTCATTAAAATCCATGCATTTTCCCCTTGTCATTAAAATCCTTGCTAAACATAAATTTTAGAGACCTTGTCACTTACCACTGTTGGGCTGTACTCTGGATTATATAGCCATCCCCTCAAGTGGACAGAGTGGTGTGTCTTAGTCCATTGGTGCTGGTAGAGCATGGTACCTGAGACTGGGTAATTTTATAAAGAACAGAAATTTATTTTCTCATAGTTCTGAGGCTGAACAGTCCAAGATCAAGGTACTGGCAGCTCAGTTATCTGGTAAAAGCTGCTCTCTGCTTCCAAGGTGGTGCCTTGTTGTGTCCTCCTCAGGGGAGGAACATGTTCTCTATGGCAAAAAGCAGAAGGCAGGCAAGCTGCAGGAAGCCTGTTCTATAAGGGTCTTGACCCTTTCACAAGGAGAGGAGTCCTCATAGCCTAATTACCTCCTACACGTCCCACCTCTTGATACCATCACATTGGCCATTGAGCTTCAACACCTGAACTTTGGAGGGGACACATTTAAACCATAAAAGAGAGTTTTTCCCAGTTTTTGGCTGGTAGTTAATGCTGTTGCAAACATCCTAACTTGTATAACGACCCAAATTTCAGATGGTTTCCTTAAGATCTGCTCCTAGATGTCTTCCTCTAAGTCTTGTTCCTGAGTCAAGCTCAGGATCAAGCTGGATTTGGGCACCTCTCAAAAATTACTGTCACCAATCATGCTGTTGTTCCAGAGGAGTTATCAGACCCTCCCAAGGTGGACGAGAATGACACCCTTCCAGATGTGGAGCCGCCACTGCCAGTGCAGATCCAAATAGCCAGGGACGTGATGGAGCGCTGCATCCACTTGTTGTCGGATAAAAGTCTGAAAATCCGCTTGAAGGTCAGTGTGCAGCCCCTTCTCTGCATTCACAGAGCAGCTGGACTGACGTGCAGTCTGGCTGGCAGTGACTCTATGGGTGAATGAGGAACTTCCCTTATCTCCCGGTCCATGTGTGTTGGCTAAGAGAAGGCATCGAGAGGAATTTATCTGAGGGTTGGCATTTTCACCTCTTTCTGTGTCAGCTCAGATGCCAAGAGGGAACTGAGTCCCCTACATTAAAAACCACAAAGTTGGGAGGATTCATTGAATCTCCAAAGGAGAGAAAGTCATTGCTTTAAAAGTGTATCATTTTCTGAGCTGACTCGATGCTGGATGAAGGTTTTAATACTTAAAAGTGGTCATTTTTGCAAACCTGACCTTTATCTCTGCTTCTGGTTCTATTTTTATCCTAGGAGAAGCTCCAGTACTTTCCATAATATTATACACTTGTTTGTTGGCAGTTTCCCAAATGAATACCCATCAGCAAAGACTTAAAATTTATAATAGTGACTCAGTCACAGGACAGTGGGGCGAGGTGCTAGTTGGGGCCATGGCCTTCAGAAGCACTTCGGAGATCTTGTACCCACAGGAAAGCAACACTGTCCCCCAACCTGGGGGGAGAAACCACTGGCTTAGTGACTCACTCCAGCACTGAGAACACATTGGCTTGTTGGGTTGGGGGCAAAGATAGGAAACCCTGATCCAGACGATCTGCAGCTCTGAGTCTGTTTTACAGAACTTGTTTGGTCTTCCTGAGTATTTCCTTTTAGCGCTCATATATTTCATTCAGCAAGTGCTTTTCAAGTGTGTGTTACACACAAAGCTTCAGTGTAGGTATTTAATACACTCAGCAAACTCCTGAATATCCTTCAAGATCTTCCCTTCATGGAGGCTCTGTAGCAGCTGGATACACACAGGAATCACTAAGAGTGTCAGTGTTGGAATCAGACATAGAAACCTCAGTTCAACTCTTGGCCTTGCCCCTTACTAGTTGTGTGACCTCAAGGAAGCCAGTTCACCACTTTAAGCCTTAGTGTCTTTGTAAAATGGAAACGAGGAGACCTACTTCACAGGGTTGTTATTATAAAGATAAAACAATTAGTATGAGGGTAGCATATCCAGTCATTGATTCACTAAATGCTAACTGGGCTCTTGTGAAGGTCAAGCAGCGGCTCTGTAGAAGGGCATGATCCCTGCCTTCATGACCCTTCTTGTTGTCATGGGGCAGTACACAAACACATCCAAGTCCAGGAGAAATGCTATGGAGGTAATAAGCAGATTCTATGACAGAAAATAGTAACTTAGCCAAATGTGTATTGGGGACCTACTCTACAACAGACCCTGTTGAGTAAGACAGAGCTGACATTCTGGTTTAGACTAGATCGTGCGGGAAGGCCTCTCTGAAGTGGTAACACTCTAAAGGTTGAGGAGCCGCTATGCAAAGGGGCAGAAGCAGGGAGAAGACCATTTCAGGTGAAGGGGGATGTGCGCACCTTTGAATTGTCCAGTTGCTGACAGAACAGCTCAGAGCCAGTCAGTGATGCCAAAGCCATTTCTGCTACACTCTTCTGCTCCCCTCTCTACTGCTGAGCTCTCTGGTTCCCCTGCCTAACCAGTTGCTTCCCACAGGCAGGGCCCCTCCTGAGTCTGTTCCAGTCTCAGTGTGGACCAGCTTGTGGTAGGCTCCCCGTAAGGTCTGATGTGGGCGACTTCACTCTGCCCCTCTACTCAAATGTGCACCTGAAGTGCCCTGGGAAGGCTGCCCATCCTTGGGAAGCCTGCATCAGACTGACCACAATCTGCTGCACTATCCCAGGTTGTCTGTGTTGAGGGAGCTTAGAGATGTAAGAGATCAGGAAACACTTTCTCAAGAGGTAAAAGGTCAGATTCCCCAGCCCTCCTTACAAGGTTGGCTATACCTCAGCTGCCTCCTTGGCTCTCCAGGCATCAGTAGCAGGACTTGCATCCACATGCCCTTGGCTCACTCCCCCTCCAGCACCCCTGTCTCATTCTGTGGACCTGCTCCTCTTCTTGCTGCTGTGCCTGAGCCTGAGCAGCTCCATTTGATCCTCTTCCTCGCCCCTTTATGCAGTCCTCCTGCAAGTTAAGCCATTCCAGTTCCAAAACAGATCTCAAGGCTCTTTCCTGCCTCTGCCACCATCCTGTGGCAACATGGCTTTGCCCCTCTCATGTGGACTCCTGCCATGGCCTCCCTAAGGGCCTCCTCACTTCTCTCACCCCTTCAAGCCCCTTCTCCACTCAGCAACTACAATGACCTTAAAACATGAATCATATCATGTCACTTTCCTACTCAAAACACTTGGATGACTCCCCACTGCATTTAGTACAAAATAAAAGATTCTTAACATGATCCTCTTGTGGTCCGGCCCCTCAGTTGTGTGCTGTAAGATCTGTCCTCTTCTCCTGAGCACAGCAAGTTCAGGGTCATCCTCATTATGGTGCCAGCTGTAGAAATACACCCACCCTGCACAGGACTAATTCCTGCTCATCTTTTAGGTCTTATTTTAGGAGCTGGTCCTCAAAGAAGCCATGCCAGCAATCTCTGTGCTTTAGTTCTTCACTTCCGCCCTTTACTTTCCTTCTTGACACAATTGGTAATCTTCTCTTTATTTGGTTGTTTTCTAATTAAGGTCTTAGTTGACCATAAAGCCTCTGAAGGCAAGGAGGCCTGTATATTTTGTCCCTGTGTGTCTTCCTGGTACCTAGCCTGGCTTATAGTAAATAGTTACTCAATACATTTCTCAATCATACTCTTAAAATGGTGACTCAAGCCCAGGTTTCTGGTTTCAAACCTTTACCATCTAATGAAATCATGCCTTTTCTTTCAGGTCTTGGATGTGCTGGATTTGTGTGTGGTGGTTCTGCAGGCACACAAGAACCAGCTCCTTCCCTTGGCTCATCGGGCCTGGCCCTCACTGGTGCACCGACTCACAAATGATGACCCACTGGCAGTGCTCAGAGCCTTCAAGGTACTGCACTAATGTTCCCCTGTCTGTCATGGAGGTTACAAACCCAGAGCTCCTCAGGGTCTTTTGCATCTCTTCTCTTTCTGTTGATTGCATGTCACAGACCTTGAAGAAAGTGTAGAAAAATAAGAAAAGGATGGAAAAAGAAAAGTCACTTTCCTTTTGAATTTGAATCAGGATGAACTAGTAAAGCAAAAGTCCACCAGTATTTATTGAGCATCTCCCATGTGTCAGATAGTAAGCTTGGCACTTCCCCATCCATCAAGGTAAGTGTGTGGTCTCCACTTTGACAGATTAGAAAACAGGCTCAGAGAAGTTAAGGAAGTGTCTTAAGATGATACAGCTTGTAAGCGATGGACCGAGATCCAAGAGTTCATGCTCTCATTCCTTGCTTTGCACAGGGTTCCTGGTTTCTGGGTGAAGGGGCCGGGTTCTAGCATGGGCATCCTTTGCCAGCTGAGCCACTTTGGGTGAAGCCCATGACCACCCATTCAGGTGGGGCTTAGAAATACCTGTCCCATCCTTCTCATAGGGTTGTCAAAGATAAAATGAGCCCCTGATGGAGGGCTTTAAGCAGCTGAAAGCCCTGTGTAGATGTAAGGCATTACTCTCCTTGACTTAGTTTGGCTCTTATGAGCACATGTATTTTAGCTTATTTATGTCCTTCTTTGTTCTAAAAAGCACTTGTGACATTCTACAGAGATACATTTACCATGCAAGCTGTCATAAATTAGAAGCAGGAGAGCAAAATGAGACCAAGAAAAAAAATGTGTGGGGAGACTGAAGCTGAGAATGCAGTTAACATACTTGGCCAAAGTAGTAAGACCAAAATCCCAGTTTGCATTCAAAACACATAAAATTGTTAATATTTTTTTCCAAAGTAGTATGCGTAATGACATGAGTGTGGGGGGAGGGCAGGGGAAGGAGTAAGATTGGGGGAGCCAGAGAGGGGGAGGTATTACTAAATCTTATTCAGATGCATCATTTTCCTTTATGAAAATTAATAGGTTATCCGAAATGAGAGCAATGTAGAGAAATGAAAAACATCCAGATATGTGCCCTGAAACCGAGGCTGCTCTCCACACACACACACATCAGTGACACCTGGGGTCAGCAAAGCTTGTGCAGTCCAGCCAAGGGACCCGAAACGAGTACCGTATTCTCTGCAAAGTGGGCAGCCGCTCTGTGCACTGGTTATGCCTTACTTGCCAATTTTTAAAGAAATTCCTCTTCTCCTGTATACTCAGTCTTGTGCAGCAGGGCAAAGCGTTTCAATATGTTCTGCTAGAGAAAGTTTAAAATGAGACATGCAAAGAAACTGCCTGTTGGGGAAGATAGAATGAGGGTGATGTACATCGGAGATTGTGCAGCCAAACAGGAGGAACGCAGAGTCCACTCCAGCCATGGAGCTGGCCTTGGCTCAGCCAGGGACCTCACCCAGTCCTGCCCACCCGATGCCTGCCGGTGGCAGCAGCTGAGCCCCAGTGTTTGTGTCTGCTCATCTAGCTAGCGTTAAAAGCACAAGTCTTTTCTCAAGGGATGTTAAAAAGATTCCAGAGATGATCTATGTGAACTGCTTTAAACTTGCTCTTTCTTTTTTTTTTTTTTTTAAACAGAAAGGGAGGAAAAATCAAGATATTAATCATATTACTCATCCAACCCAAGATTCCTCTGAATTATTCTCCATGTAATCTGTATTTATGGATAGAAGCAGCCATGCCTTGGGAGCAGAGACCTCCAAATTCATAACTGTCAAAATTACAAACCATGGGCAAGGAATTAATAGCAATAATTCTATTTTTTTTTTTTTTTCAAGTAGAGACTTAGATTGAATTGAATTACCAGGCATTCTTTAGTGCTCTTGCTGCTGGGGCGATTTCAGTCAGTAGGCTGGGGACTGTTTCTGCAGGTTTTACAGACGCTGGGAGGCAAGTGTGGTGATTTTCTACGAAGCCGGTTCTGCAAAGATGTCTTGCCAAAGCTGGCTGGCTCCTTAGCCACCCAGGCACCCATCAGTGCCAGGGCTGGACCCGTTTACTCACACTCGCTGGCCTTCAAGTTGCAGCTGGCTGTCTTACAGGGCCTGGGCCCCCTCTGCCAGAGACTGGACCTAGGTGGGTACCGACACACATCACTGGAACACAGAGCCTGCAGTGTCCCCTGCTTTGCACTCTGCCTGGTCCTGCCATGCTCCCTTGCCTCCCCTCATATGCACCTGCTCGGTCTCGCTTTGGCCACATTGGTCTGTTTACCTTGATGCCGTCCTGCTTTGCAGGATGGATTATAGAGCTCAGGGAGCCTTGTCTTCCTGTACCCATTTCCCCAGACAGCAGTTGGTTGCTGCTTGTCCCAAATGAAGTCTTAGGGGTGATGCTTTGTTTTGTTTTTCCTCTCTGCAGGTGAGGGTGACCTGAATAAAGTGGCTGATGCCTGCTTGATTTACCTCAGCACCAAACAGCCCGTGAAATTACAAGAGGCTGCCAGGAGGTACGTCTGCTTGATCACCCGCATCTCTTTACGTTTGTTCTAAATTATAGATGATTTGCTAATGGCAAGCAGAGTTGAGGCATCTCTGCTCTTTTCTCCTTCTCCTTGCCAGGTTAAGATGATTTCTTTAGCTGTGCCAACTCTAAAAATGGTATTTTCACTAGATGCCTTTCTCTTTGCAAGTAACCTTTTCCTCTGCTGCAGTGTCAGCATCAATTCCATAGGGGCAGAAAGCAGAACGACCATGCAGTGGAGGGGACCTGCCACTCTCCTGATTAGAGGGTGATTCACCTCTAGGCCCTGTTCCTGGTGACCCAGTGACCCTGGCACCTGTCCATGCCTTGGCTTCCTCCAGTGCAGAGTGAAAACTCCAGGTTACTGACCTGCCACCCCTAGACTCCACAAGGGCCTAGGATGATGGGAAATTGCGTGCAAGATTGGCTGAGTGTGTGAGCAGCACACATGTGTCTGTTGCTCATGTCCACACCAACCATCTTGTTCCAGAAGGACTCTGGGACCCAAACAACAGCAAGAACCACTGCATGGGCCTTTTGTGTCTCTGACATTACATGATTCTTATTTCTAAGAGTCTTGACCATGCTTATTAGAGAAGGCTGTACTGCCTCTGGTAGAAAAAGCTATTTCCAGTTCCACGAGTACTAAGTGATTTTTCTCCTGAGCTGAAACTCTGAGCACAGCAGCTTGAGAGCGTCCCCAGACCTGAGAGTCTGTGCTCTCTGGACTCCTTTCCCCAGCTCTTCTTCCATTTAGGAGAGCAATGTTCTGGAAGTGTCCCCTGGTGCCTTCTGGGCCTGGACTATCTGGCCTGCCAGCTCCATGTCCCTGAGCAGAGTCCCTCCTCCTTCCTGGGCTCCTGGGCACAGTGTCCTGAGCATCCTTGGTGGGGTGTGAGTTGGGAGTCACCCACCCCACTGCTTCTCTGGCTGGAATGGGGGGAGCCAGCTTGCGCCCTCATAAATTTGCACTCCCCAGGAATGACAGGACTGTCTTTTTGAACTGAGTTGTTGTCTGTGCAGTTTTTGCTTTTGATTTCCCCAGGAGCCTTTTTTCTTTCTGTCCCTTTTCTATCACATCACTTAGGCCCAGAATCAGTGATGATTTCTGGAGCACAGGGGTGCATCCCAAGGACCTTCCTGTCCCTGGCATTCATATTCCTTAGAGAACCAGCTGAGGGTGAACATGGTCCTCTCTGGCAGTGTCCCAAAGCTGATAATGCTGTGATTTGAAGTGCAGCCCAATAATGGAATGAATTTATCATGAAGTGAATGTTTTTGGCTGCCTCTTACAACCAAGAGTGACACAGCTGATTTCACCTTCCCCGTCTCATCCAGCTTTCCTATAGTCACCACATTCCATCTTTCAAGTTTAGAGCCATTAAACAAACTAAATTCACAATTCATTATTTTTTCATTTCTGATTCTCTTTTCCACTGCAGAACGCAGTTGGATCCAGGATCGGACCTTGCTGTGAGTCCTGAGGTGGCATCTGGTGCCTCTGGGGAGGAGAGTGTGGTCAGGCCAGTGCTGCAGCTCCCTGCTTGCTCCACAGCATTCCATTCAGGTTCAAGTCAGATGTCCTCCCTCTGCAGCAGGGGAGGAGGAAGCAGGCTTGATTACTTCACACACATCGCCTGCAAACTTATTTTGAAGTCAGGGGGAAAATCGGTGTTGTCCTTGATCAAGAGCTGATTTGGCATCTTGATTCAGAAATTAATAAGCTCTCTAAATGGGAGGAGAATCTGAGACAATAGGAAACTTGGTGTCTGTGAGCTGAATTACAGCCTGAAGAGAGGGAGATGGCGGGCTCATTAGTGCTGGAACAATCACAGCCACTGGTACTGATGAGCTGAGTCCCTGAGCGAGATGGAGTGCCCACCATCCAGCCAGTTTGTCCTTAGTTCTTTCCTTCATACCCCACATACATTATCTGGGGTGAAGCCTGTCTGCCTTCTTTCAAAGTCTCTTAAAACTGCTTCTCTTCTCCAAGCACAGTGTAGGCCAGGCACTATCGCCCCTCAGCTGAAAAACCACAAAAGCCTCTGTGCTGATCCCCCGTCTTCGCTCTTGCCCCTCCTCAGTATTCTCCACACATCCATCAGTGACATACATACCCACTCTCGTGGAAAAAGAGAAACCTGTTGGGTTCAGGGAGCCCTGTGGTTGGGGGTTTACAGAAAGCTACGCCTCTGCTTAGTATTGAGAAGAACCAAAGTGCTGTCCAGAGATGACCAGCTCAGAGCAGCACAGTCCCCACCCCACTCCTCTGCCTGTTGGAGGCTGAGGGAACCTGTGCGAGCCCCTGCTTCCCCCAGGCCTCCCACCTCCTAGGAGGTGGATGAGCGCTGTGGTCTGTGGGTCCCTCTGGCAGGTGGGTTAGGACCTCAGAGGCCCCCATCGTGTAGGAGTGGAGGCAGATGAAACCCTCAGCTTGTGCATCTCAGTTAGGTTTCTCCCTCTCTTGTTTGCTTTTCCTGGCTTCAAAGAATGACCAAGCCTGTGTTTGCTTTTTTAATTTGTCATATTAAATATAGCCTTTGTGGCAGGCTTTTACGTCCAGGCTGTAAACTCTGGAAATGGAAATTGATCAGAGGGTGGTTGATATAACCAAGGCTGTAAATGCTAAGAACAGAGATGCCATTCTGGTTTAATGCTTTTATCTAGTGAATGTGCCTTGTAAGGAGGGGGCATAAATCTTGCAACTTGGGGGAGGTGGGGGGTGGGGTATAACCTTGCTGCTTGTTACCACCAGGTGTCACTGTTAACTGGAGATGCAAAACATACAAACAAAAACAACCAGCTCCCCAAAGTCCATCCAGTTAAATAACTTCAGTGGATAACAAACGAGCAAATCATATCTAGAGTGTGGGAGGAGGGGTCAGTATACCAGGAGCTGTAAATAAGGCAGAGTCCCGAAGGGTAAGCTTTGGATTTCAAATAACAGGTCAGATCAGCCCCACCCTCTTCTCAGCCCAGTGCAGAGGCATACTTAACTGATTTAAATTCCCAGGTGGCCCCAGAAGCCTTCAGGATATCTCCCAGCATGCAGTGGGTCTCCACAGTTCTGTGCCTTTCTGACCAGGGAACTTTCCCTTCCATACATGAAAGGAATTTGAGATGAAAGAATATATCCCAAATTTCTGTTTTTTCTTTAAGCCAGTGCATGTACTCAGCCAGGCTCAACTCCATTAGAACCATACCCCTTGGGCCAGCCTCTGAGACCCCTGTCTTGCAGTGAGGTCTTACATCATCCAGTAAGCCTCACCCTGGACTACAAGGAAGCAAACCTAGGCACTATCCATTTTCAGAAAGATTAAGTCCATGCCCAGCACATCTCACCATCAAGGAACAAAACCTTTAGACTGCTTGCTCTCTACCAAGTTCTGCTCCCACCTGCCAACCCCAGAGCCCAGCTAGGGATGCAGGGCACCAACAGGTAGTGACCAGCTGGTGCACCTTCTGGTCACGCAGGTACTGGATGCTGCTGTTTCAATGGTCCTCAATGTGTCGGAGGAGGCCTTGCCCTCTCAGCTTCTTCTATCCGGCCATTGTGCATGAGAGCAGAAGGCACCAGTCTTGGAGTTGGACAAACGTAGGTTCGGATCTTACCAGCCTTGTGACCTTGAATGAATGGCTGTCTCCTTGCATTTCATTTCTTCCTCCATAACCTGGGGGTGACAGTAACATCCTCTTCATGGGGTCTTTACATGGACACCTTGCTTTGACATGCTCAGGACGTCCCCTCAGTGCTCGCTCATTGTGCACATCATCGAGGAGCCTGTATGTGCCAGGCACTGTTCTAGACACTGCAAATAGAGGGAACAGACAGTGGCCTGTGCCCTCACCGTGCTTGTGTTCTAAGAGACACACACACACACACACACACACTCTCTCACATACATGGGCCAGCTATATGCATAAATTTATCAAATACATGTTACGTGTGTATTACACACACATCTCCTTGAATGTGGTGTTGTTTGCCAGCCCACTGGGTCTTTACTGAAACCTGAGCGGGGTTTTCACCTCAGAAAGGTCTTTTTCATGTTAATTGTGCCACCTCTTCCCACCCCCTCTGCGTGAGAGTGTGACAGGTTTGAAGGTTCATTTCCTGACTGACTTCCCTGCTCTCTTTCTAACAGTAGGATCCCAGCCCATCAAAGAGCCAGCCGGTGCCTTCAAACCCTGGACAAACACAGACTGGCACAGGCTCGTCCATTTCATCCCCGTCAGAGCCCAGCTCCCGTCTTCACCCACACATAGGCCTATTATATGTGAGCAGATCAGGAGCCACAGAGGTGACCCGTTAATTCAGCTGAGCTTGGAAGGAGTAGCTTATTCCCTTAAATGGTGTGGGCAGTTTGTTTGAGGTTGGGCTACAAAACTGTTTCCCCTTCAGATTGCACCCAACATGGAAATGAGGGCACTTGTATTATTTTTCCTTTGACACTTGATTAATAGTTGACAAATCCAGACCAAGTAGTTGGCTCTCCTATTATCCATCTTTCGACAGGCCTTGCTGCTTTTCTTTTCAAGGCCCATTGTTCTAAAAATACACTCAGATCTGAAGCTGTTCACTGTGCATATGTAGGCATGATTCCAGGGTGTCAAAGAGAAGAGACGTCTGCCGCGCAGATACAAACGGAGTGGGCTGCTGAAGCCCGGGACCTCAGTGCTGCTCAAATCAGATGCTACCCTCCTGTCCCTGCTTCCTCAGTGCTGTCATGTGATTGATAATCGACCACCCAGTGGGGTGTGTTTGCAGATATACGTGCAGGGCGGGGTCAGGAACAGGATGCCCTTGAAGGCAGATCTTGCCTGCTGGCTGTGCTGCTCCAGAGTGGACTGCAGTTATCAAAAGCCTGGGCAGACGGCACGGTAGCCATGTTTTCCCTTTGCCTGTCTGTCGTCTGTCTTGAACACCTAGGAGGCTGTCATGAATGTGATGATCTCAATACCAAGCAGAGTATCCAGAGAAATGGCCCAAGTATCTTATTATGTGGGCATTTATTTGAAAGGCTGGCAGGAGGGTGCTGGGGTTGAACCCAGGGTCTTGCTCATGCAAGGCCAGCGCTCCCGTGCTGCGCCTAAGCTGATCATACAGTAAATGCAGCCCACACATTGATTCCAGCCTCTTAGGTGCTCAGGACAGAGAATTTTTATTGAATCTCTTCTTATGAGCCGAGTACTATGTTGAGAGTTGAAGATTTCAGAGGTGAATACCAAGTTAGAGCTGGCCTCACGTTGCCGTTCAGTGGCAAGGTGAGCACGGGCAAGTTCATTTACCCCTCAGAGTCTCAGCTTCCTCATCTACAAGATGAAATAATCATATCGCTTTCTACCTAATGCAATTATGCAGTAAAGTCATGTATTTTTTAACACAAAAATAATACCACAGAGTAAAAAGTCAATGAATAGTAGTTATTAATCATTATTTAAACTTCCTCCTTAATTCCAAAAATGACTTGGGGCATCTTTAAACTAAGCGTATGCAGTAAAGAAAAAAGGAAAAAGCATCGGACTTTTTAAAAGGAAAAGTGATAAGAGCAGAAGCAAGTGGAGCCAGCGTCACGGTGGGCGCGTAGAATACAGAGCCTGCGCCCGGCTGGAGCGGAACGTGAAGCAGCTCCACGCTTCCCGACAGGCAGCGAGGAGGGGGGGCATCTGTGGCGCAACTTCCAGTGGACGCTGGAAGAAGAGTTAGACAAAGACAGCTCAGAGAGAGGCACAGCTCTCCTTGTCACTGAACCTTAGGAACACGCCTCCATGGGTCGTCTCAGAAGAGCACAGGGTGCCCCGTGACTGATGTCCCCAGCACCCTTGCAGTAAATACACAAGTACATGTCCAGAGCTAGATCTTGGGCCATCTGAAGACTCAGCGCCAAAACAGCTGAGAGGAAGACGGTTCTGGGAGGAGGGGGCAAAACATGCAGGCTGCTGCCTAGATGCCTGTGTGTTCAGAGAGTGGCGGAAGCTGCTGCGGCGGGAGTGCAGCCAGCCAGTGCCAAGACTGTCCACACAGGAGGCCACTTTGAAATCAGTGCCCAGCAGCACCGCCATGGGGTCTGGGCTGGGGAAGCCTGGAGGTTGGGGAGCTGACCAGATGGAAGGGGCTGCTTTTAAATCCAGCCCAGTGGGATTTAAAACCTTCTAGGTTCTGGCTTAATCAATTGTCTGTAACAGATTGGGCCTCTCAGTGCCATATCCTTTTAAATATGCACAAAGCAATGGAGTCATTCCACTGCATTTATGGCACTTTGTCTTGTGGTACTTTGGGGGCACAATTAGCATCATGCACTTCTACTGGTGTTTGTGGTTTTAAATCCTGTCCTTGTTGCATTTACATATTTTTAATATGGGTCTCTGTGAGTATGTGTGTTGGAGTTAGATCGATAGATGAATGGTTTTGAACACGTAAATACAGCCAAGTCTAAAGAGTATGTATAGCTACAGAGGTAATTGGTAGTATTTATTTGGAAAGTAAATCGTTGCTTCCAGTCATAATCCTCCATTTCCAACATTTAGAAACAAAAAACGACCTCCGTGCAAGGGAAGATAGCTAAATTGAATAGCAAGAAAGGACAGGCTTGAAATACTGGTTAACCAATGAACCGAGACCCATTAGAGTAAATTACTGAGTATGGAAACATAGCCCCACTGCTTGCTGGCTCGGACACGTCGGCACCCTGAGCATCCATTTGTTTAAATAGCAACACAGCCTCATTTGCAGCATCGCGTGCACCAAGTAATGGGAGAAGAGGTGGCCAGAGAAAAGAGGGCGTGGAGGCTGCTCCGCCAGTGCAGGAACGACAGGCCCACTCAAGTCACGCTGTGGCCATGCCTGCTTCCTGACGAACGTGTTTCCTTCCTTCCTGATCACGATTGCTTGTGCCTGTATAGAGATAGCCTGTGTCAGGTTCCTAAGGAGACAGCCCTAAATAACTTCTTTAGAAGCCCCAAATAAATAAATAAATAAACAGATCACAGAGCCGCAAGTTCTTTACCACTGGCATTTACCCTGACAGCTCATGAGAGCATTTTATAAATCCAGAAAGAGACAAGGAACAGCAGACCCCTCAAGCAAGTAATTGACAGAGAAAGAATAGCCTGCCGCCCAGGAGAGCCGGAAGCCCCACACTTCAGTTACAGTTTATTTAGCCTTCCTGGGCCTTGATTGGCTGGTGGTTTTCTGGAGTTCCTTTGAGCAAATGTTGTCTAGACAGAAATGGTGAGGACACACTTTGTACTGTGTGCTTCTGCAGTAGAGGGATTCTTTGTGGTTTCACCATGTTGTGGGAAGGGGTACAACCCAGCACTCGTGATGGAGAACCACTGTGGACCCTCAGAGCTGGAAAGCATCTTTGAACTGATCTGATCCACACTTCTCTTTACAGAGGAGCAGTTGGCCATGTCCCCTCCTCAGGTTTCCTTCCCTGGCTCCACCCACATGCTTCCTAGGATGGCCCTTGCCATATTGCAACATGGGCCTCTAGGATTGGTTTGCCTTCCAAGACAGACAGGTGAGACCGGAGTCTCCATCCATCCATCTCTGTATCTCAAGACCTGGCACAGAGCCTGGGCTGGACCAGGTACTAGTAAATATTCGATGACCCTTGAAGAGCTAAGACCCAAACCCAGCTGTAGATTCCAGGAGCCCATTCCTACCTCCCCAGGCCACCTCACTCCAACATGCTCACTCACAGTACCCCAATACTGATCCTGAAGGAATAAGCCGCTCTGTTGGCCGGGCATCCAGTTTATTAGGTACTTACTGATACCCGTCAACTGTAGATAGGGCTGATGTGCAGGGAAATGGCTGCCTGCATGAAGCGAAATTCAATAAAACTGCATTTTAAGTGAAAAATCAGTATAAACACCAGGCTTCTTTGCCATGGAAACAGAGGTTGCTTAGAAACTGCCTAACGGCGAGTTCTAAATTTTTTAAAGTCAAGTTATCATTTAAGCTACACGGCCCTACAGGTTATTGAGAGATAATCACTGGCCTAGGGACACGCAGAGGCATGAGGCTCAGCTGAGCGCCTCCCTGTGCTCTGGGGACTCAGTAATCTCTTGATAACTGTGCTCCCCAGAGCCACTCATTTGGGCCTGGGGGAAGGATAAAGAAATTTTTGTTCGTCAGTTAAATAGTGTACATATATTTTTAAGAAGCATTTCTCTTTGGGTTTGAAAAAAGATGGAACTGGTCATTTGGCATGTTCAACAGACATCTCTGCCATGTCTCGAGATGTATTGGGACATTTTCCAGGCCGTTACCCCCGTCCCTTCAAAGCAGAGGTCCTGCCTTTGTCTTCTGGCTTTCAATTATGCAGAAAGGGCCTCCCAGGACTTCAGCTTTTGCTTTGGGCTCTTTACCCTGGGAGTCCCTCTCCCCAGCTCAGGCTGACCAGGAACTGGCCCCAGAACACAGTGGGAGCCGAATTTGGGACAAAGCCTGGCTGCTGAGTGCTCAAAGGAGACCCTCTGGTCCTCAGGCTGAGCTCCTAGGAGTTAGAGCCAAGAGGGTCCTGGTTCTGAATTTGTCGGTGTTCAGAGTTCAGCAGGCCATGCGCCTCTCACCCAGCATGAGCGCAGCTGCGCCTGCCAGCCATCTGCTTGCATGGCACGGTGTTTGTGCCCCAGCTCAGGCATGTGGAGGGCAGAGAATACTGCATTTGTTCCTTCCTGAAAATAATAGGTGTAATTAGAACCCCATTGGCTAAGAATTGGGACCCCCACCAAGTTAGTGCAGAGGGGTTATGAGTGAAACAAAAGACAAATGTCTTGCCTTTTCAGAGTGTCTGGGGTTGTCCGTGGTGTGGCGTGCTGCCGGGGTTGGTAGTGATAATTATTCCTTAGACACACACAGTCTTCTTTCTCTCTTTCTGGAAGGAATGGTGTTTTCATTATATACTTCAAAGTGTCTCCCCGCACCTTCTCTCAGAGCCTCAGAACAAACCTGTGGGGAGGGTGGACCGGGTGTGGCATCCTCCTTTGGAAGAAGAGGGAACAGGTTCAGAAGGCAAAGTAATTTGCTTCAAGCCTCAGAGGTGGGGGAAGGAGCTTGCATTGCTGCCCACCATTCTGGGGCATCTACCCCTTTAAGAGCAGAGAAATGAGACCCAAAGTTATTCTTTCAAGAGTTTGGCTCTTACCGAATAAAAAAAATGAACTTTGTGCATTTTTCCCTTACTTCCTGTTAGCATTTTATTTGGAGATCTCTCAGGGCAGAGAGAAGCTTCTTGCCATTTCCTTTTCTGGCAAAGAATACAACATCCACATTTAGCATTTTGAAAAGGGCTCAGAAAATGAGCATTGCCACCTTTTCATGCCACCTGAGTCAAAGAGAGCACTGTGACTGGACTGGGCAGTGGCACCATTCACTGGGTGTTGCCCAGACACAAACCTTCCTCGAAGCAGGAGTGCCAGGCTGGAGCTCGAGACCGTGTTCCAGTTCTCGAAGGGAAAAAAAATCAAATGAAAGCATTTGCATTCTAACAGTCTTTGGCACCAGGGAAAACCGTCAGCTGTGTCACGTGTAAATAGAATCTGCCTCCCATTTTGGGTGCGTTTTTTTATTTCCCTTGCCACTCTAATTATCAAAGATATTTTTGTTTTTAAACAAAAATTGTCTCCCACGCAGGCCCCATCTCCTTTCTGCGGTGAAGTGGAAACAATGAATTAGAATATTCTAATCACTTCTCCAGCAAACAGTGTGCGGGTTATAAACACACGATTATCCTAAGCACAGGAAACTTAAAATTGTTGGAGCACAAAACAGGTCTGGGAAATTTGTTAAGTGGCCCCTCACCTCCCAGCCTGTCTCCCTTAGTCACCTCCTTTGCATCTGTCTGTTAAGCCCCAGGAAGACAGCAAAACTGGCTTCACGGGATAAGACCCGAATCCCCAAAGGGCACAGGTTTTTCAGATTAATAAAATTAAGAACCAAAAATTCAGTTTTGGTTGGCAAGCATTTAATTCCTGATTTGATGCTCAAAAGGATGCTAGAGGCTCCCAGGAATAACTGTCAAGAATAAAATGGCAGCAGGGGGTGGGGGCAGTAAAATGTGACCCATCAAATGGTACTATATACAGTTGTCCCTTGGTATGCATGGGGGTTTGGTTCCCGGACCCCCACATTGACCAAAATTCAAGAATGTAGAGACCCATGTATAAAATGGCACGGTATTTGCATAAAACCTGCTCCCGTCGTCTCACATACCTTACATCAGCTCCTGATTACTTACAACACCTCACGCCATGTAAATGCTGTGTGAATGGTTGTCACAGAGTATTGTCTAGGGGATGGTGACAAGGAAGAAAGGCCATGCGTGTTCTGTACAGATGCAGTGTGTTTTCCAAATAGTTTCAGCCCAAGGTGGGTTGGCCCCAGGGGTGGAGCCAGTGGGTACAGAGGGCAACTGTAGCTTGAGTTAACAGGGAATCTCATGCCAAGGGCTTGATCTGGTTTCCTGCCTCAGCAAAACCCTGAAGAGATGAGGACACCGAGTCCAGGACAAGGTGATTTCCTGCAGCTCCTCAGCTAGTGACGCTATAGGATGGATCCTGTTAATGTTCCTTATTTACTTTTTATTTATCAGTACGTATATATTATTGCACAACACTGGGGTGGAACCCAGGAGTGCTCTACCACTGAACTACACCCCATCCCTTTTCATTTTTTATTTTGAGACAGGATCTCACTAAGTTGCCAAGGCTGACATAGAACTTATGCTCCTCCTACCTCTGCCTCCTGAGTCATTGGGATCACAGGTGCACACCATCATGGCTGGCCCCTTATTCCTTTCTTGACGAAAAGCATATCCTTTCACACAATATAAATATTCCAGACAAGGAGGTCACCTTAAGTCATTAGTGAGCCACCGAGTAAGTCAAAAAGTCACATGAAAATGAGGACCTGTTTAATCATTGAGTGTTTACTGAATGCTTATCAGGTGCCATGCCAGGTGGCCAGGAACAGCAGCGGACAGAACAGCCATGGGCTCTGCCCTGAGGTGTTGTATTGTGAGGAGGGGAGATGGTCATAGATAGGCCTTTAGGATGTATGGGAAGGGTGCGAAAGCAAAGGAAGGGACAGCCACCTGGACTGAGTGGGAAGGCAGCCCTTCTTGAGGGGGATGCACAGGCCGAGGCAGCAGACCAGCAGGGAGGGCCTCCTCCATCCTGGGATGGAACAGCCAGATTCTAGTTGCAGTGTGGGCCTGTCAGCCAGGTGTATGCGGACTGCCGGCCACAGTGGCCCTGGGTGCAACTGATAGTTCAGAAGTAGGAAGTGAGCAGATAAGAGCAAGGGCGAGGTAACCTTATAACCTGGACCTTGGTGGGTGTCTGGTGGCCCAGGCCCTTGGGCACTGTTGTGTGGAGGGCATCAGTGCTCCGTTCCTGACAAAGGTCCGGGGCAGGACTCAGCTGGTCCTGTCCCCAGAAAATAAAGGACTCTGTCAGCCTGCAAAGAGCCCCATGTTCTTTTGGATCTAATTCCTGTGGGCTCCTCAGGGGAGCCCGAGTGTGTGTGTTGAAACCACCAACAACCTGGGACTCCTCATGGCCAGAGAGGTCCAGCTGCACAATTCAGCAGCAAGATCCTAGGGAAGAAGCCAAGAGACTTGTCCAGGAGCCCGACTCTGGGTCTGACCTGCTTCCCTTGCGGTCCCCCACCCTGCCTGAGCCCTCTGGACCTTGTAATGAGGGGTGGGTCCTTTCGTTTTTCTTTTCAAAACTCCCGCTTCAGACTCCAAAATTCAACCTGTGTCTTTGCCAAGAGCTTGTTGAATGTCAATATTGTCTGCGCGGCCTAATTACTATTTTACTCTATGTCGGTGGATATGAAGCTGTTTACCTTGATTCCTGTTAGGCTTCGGGACCATCCTGATGTTCCTGTCTTAGGAACTAAAGTGGGTTCCTTGTGCTGTAGAAGTGATTTGATAGGATCGATTTCTCCTCAGCTCAGTAAACAGCCGCTGGGGTGAAGGCAGTGCTCCCCCCCCCCCCCCCCCCCCCCCCCCCCCGCTCCCCTCCCCGACTCACCCCTCACTCCTGCCTCTCCCAACAGTGTCTTCCTGCACCTGATGAAAGTGGACCCGGACTCCACCTGGTTGCTCCTGAATGAGCTTTACTGCCCGCTGCCTCTCACCCCGCCCCACGCCAGCCTGCACCCCGTGCTGCTGCGGGGGGCCTCCCCGCAGCCGAGCCCCTACGCCACCAACGTGCTGCGGCTGCTCCGGGAGCTGCAGTGACCTGCCCTCCTCCCCTGCTGGCCAGAAGGTGGGCCAACCCACCCCTGCTGGAGGCCCTTGTAGTGGCAGCAGAGAAGCCTATGAAGGTGGATCAGACAGCCCATCGATTTATAAATTGATCGATCACACAACTGCCTAAAAATTGGATTGAAGGAAAGTAGCTGACTATTACTTAACAGTTCACACCTCGTGTTTGCGGACGGCATTGTCTGTCAGCTCTAAGGTGTGACACCACAGCCTGCCACCTCCGCGGTTCCATCTGCCTCCCAGGCCCCCCGCCACACACACAACCCTAAGTACTTAAGGACACTGGGACTGAAGTGCACTGGATGTGTCCTCTGAACCCCCAAGAGTGGCATTTAGACCACGCATCTAAGAACCTTCAGAGTACCGCTCTGCCATCACCAACACAGGTCTCCATCTGTGTGCACACGGCCCTCTCAAATGAGGAGCTGGAACTCTTTTGTTGTACCTAACCTGTTTGGAAGAAAATAAAATAAAGGCATTTCTTGGATGAAAGTATGATCAAGAGCTCCCTTTGAAGTTTGTTATTTAAATGGGGTGTTTTTTTTAAAATGGGTTCATGTTCTTGAATGGCTAATACAGAACCATGGCATCAAATCCAAGCAGTGCACAGCGGAATGACAAAGCCCCCTCCCCAGGGCCACCACTCAGGATGGTTCTGTGGCTCTTGAGTGAGAGATTAATTCCTTAATTTTTCACTGTGGATAACAGTAGGAAGGAGCCCATGACCCGGAACAGCTGCACTGGTTACCAGCACGTGGCCAGCCTTGCTTCATCTACCTTAGCCCTTTTACCCTCCACCATGACACCCTCAATTATTTTAAGCAAATCACAGATGTCTCATCCAAACTTAAAGTGTATAACCACAATACCATTATCATAAAAAATTAGTAGCAATCCTTTAATATTGTCAAATATTCTTCACTCGGGGTCTAAATTTCCCCCGGCATGTTTGAATCTGGGTTGAAGTAAGTTCTACACATCACAGTTATCAATGTGAATGTGTCCCTAAATAGAGCTCTCAATCTGTAGATTCCCCCTCCACCTCTCTCTCCTCCTTATAAGTTTCCTGGTGAGGAAACAAGGTCACCTGTCCCACAGCGTTCCCCACAGTCTGGGTTTCCTGACTGCGTGGCAGGGGTCCCTTCACAGGCTCCTCCTGTTCCCTGTGCTTCCTGTGAATTGAGTCAGAGCAAGACTCGCCTCGCGTTTGACGTTTTTCTCTTGGCTTTGTTTTCTGGACTGTACTCCAAAGACGGCCTTACTCACTTCCATCAGGAGGTCTGGAACATCTCGTTTCCTCCGCTGGTGTCAGCGGTGGATGTGTGCACTCCATGTCTCCAGTCGCTCGTTAGGGATTGCCAGATGTTGGTATTCTAGTCCACCATGCTGGCTTGTTTGAGCCAGTACTGTGGAAAGGGAACCTTTCGATCCTCACTCCGTGGCAACCTGGAGCTGCTGTTTATTAGAAAAGGCTAAGAAGAGAAATACTTGATTTTTTTTTTTTTTCCTAGCTGAGGAATTTAACAGATTAAGTAAATTGAGATACCCAACAGGCTGGGAATGTAACTCCGAGGTAGAGCACTTGTCTAGAGTGTGCAAGGCCCAGGGTTCAGTCCCTAGAACTTCAAAAAAATAAAATATAAAAATCTCAGTCCACAGGCACGTGCATGTTGGACAATCCTAGGGACGATGAGCGTTCCCTCACCAGATGTGTGGCGACACACCAGCTGGATGCCTTGTGTGACACAGGTAATCCCCAAGCTCTGCAGAAACCCAGAAGGTGGTTGGCAGGGACCCACTGTGGGGTCAGGGTCCCCATCCATTTCTGGAGAAGCCCTTGGATTTGCTTTCAGCATCTGGCCTCCAGGGCAGTGACACATCCAGCTCAGGGGAAGGTGGCAGTAGCCAGGCTCTCATGTGGTCCTGCCAGTGGGTCGCTCGAGGAGGCCTCAGTTATGCAGCTGGAAAAGTGGAGGGATTGGGCCGAGGGAGTGGTCTTAATCTTTTGGGTTCTGGATCCCTCCAGGCATCTGATGAAATCTGAGGACCCTGTCCCTAGAAACACACTCCCACCTCTCCTGTCACCCCCCGGAGACACTGCATTCTCCAAGGCTGTACCCCAGGCACCCTCTCCTCTGCTGGGCCTGCTTAGCTGACCTCACAGTTCCGTTTGCAATTCCAGAGACTTCACCATGACCCCAGAGAGACCTCAGAGAGACCTCGAGTTAAGAGCCCCAGAAGTGCTCACTGTCATTTAGCAGTCTCCCAGCTTTGAAGTTCAGGGATGACTTCCTCTGGGAAAGGAAGAGAAGTGTCCTCTAATTGATGGGATCGTAAAAGGATTCAGTGTTGCTCCTAACTCCTCTGGGGACACAAACTCAATCTCTAATGGCAGATGAGAAAACAGATCATCACGTAACTGCTCCCTACAAGATTTAAGTAGCCTATCTTCCCAGAGTGGCTGGGTGTGGCAGGCCATGGCAGTGTTCCCAGAGGCAGGGGTAGGTGTGCAGGCACATCCTGATCAACCTGGCCTGCCTGGGAAAGTTCTCCCGGAGATCATGGGCATAGGGGGGTTGGCCATGGTCTTCCAAAACTCTTCCTCAAAGAGTTAAGAAATCCTGGGCTGAGCTGCTTTCCAATTCCTGTAGGCAGATTGTTGCACTTGATTAAAAAAAAAAAAAAAGCTAATTAGCGCGCCTCTCCAGTTATTATTATATTCAGGCAACTTTAATTTTGAACCTGTCCAGCTGACTCAGAGTAGTCCTCGTTAACATGAACATTGCAAAGTGATCCTTCCCCTCCGTTGCAACTTGTGGGGACAGTGAGGGCTGCTCCTTCCCTTCAGGGGGCACCAGCACAGCTGTGGCTGGATTTTGGGAAGGAACAGGCAGAACCTGAAAGGCCTTGAATTCTGCAGGCAGGGGAAGCTTCCTGGAGGATTCAGGAAATTGTAGAGCTGGATCCAGGGAGGAGTTGGAGTTCATCAGAGTTGGATTTGATTTCTGACTACCTCTGAGTCACTGTGACCTTGGGCAAGTCACCTTATCTCTTTTTTTTTTTTTAAGTTGTAGATGGCCACAATACCTTTTTTTTTTAAATTTATTTATATGTGGTGCTTTGGATCAAACCCAGTGCCTCATACATGCGAGGCAAGTGCTCTACCACTGAGCCACAACCCCAGCTCCAAGTCATCTTACTTCTGAGCTTCATTTTCCTCATCTCTGAAGTGGAGCTGCTGCCTCTGCCTCTGTGGGCAGCTACGTCCGGAGACAGAAATGCCTGCAATATTCACAGAGCATCTATCCAGGTGCCTGGGGCGCCAGCAGCATCCTTTCCACCTGCTTCCCAGCACATAGTCCCCAACTTTATTAAGGATGCCCCCCCAGACAGGTGTAGCTGATGGAGTTTATGGTTAACTCAGCATGAAACACCCCAGGACTAAAGGGAGCTGCAGAAGGCTTCTAGGAGGAGGTGGAAGCCTATAAGACGGGGAGACTTTTGGCAGTCAGAGTCTAAAAGTGTCCAGACAGGGAAAATAAATCCGCTCAAAGGCTTGCACCCCAGCTGCTGGGACCTGTGCTCATCCTACCAGAAGTGATGGGAGACCCAACCCAAACTGGTGGGAGCAAAAGGAAATGTCTTGCTCACAAAACCAAGAGGCCAGCTGGCTCCAGACCCCTCAGCCTGTCTCCGTCTTGAAGTCACTTACCTGGTTCTGCCTTTATTCTCTCCGTAAAGTGTCACCGATGGCCACCCACAGCAGTTCCAGGCTTGTAGTCTTCCCTCCTAACACAACTGTTAGCGGCGGAGCCCACACACCTATAATCCCAGCTACTCAGGAAGTTGAGGCATGAGAATCGCCAGTCTGAGGCCAGCCACAGCATCTTAGCAAGACATTTATCTCAAAATAAAAAATAAACAAGGCTGGGGATGTAGTTTATTGGTAAAGCACCCCTAGGGTCAATCCCCAGCACCACAAAAATAGATGAATAAATCAGAACAACTGGGAGAGTGTGCGCCTCCTCCTGAGAGCCTCAGCTGAAGTCCTGGGATTCACTTTTATCAGCTCAGCCAGTCCCAGGTCAAACATTGTCCATCTACAACACTTGCCAGCCCACATCCCCATAAGGGGCAGTAATGAATCTGTTAGGCTCCACTGGCCATGGGTCTCTGGGTCACCTTTGATTTTTTTGCAACCCTTTTAAAAATGTAAAAATCCTTCTTAGCTCAAAGGCCTCATAAGTCTGGGACAGGGCGTTGCTTCCCTGCTCCCTGGGGACTGTCACTCACCAGCTTCCTGTCTACAGCATCCTCACAGACGGGCCTGGAGGCAGGGGGTCAGTTCTCCACATGTAAGTCAGGACAGTGTGGTGTCCCCAAAAGGAAGGGCTGAATTTGGTTACCAGGAAAAGAGATGCCAGGTGGGGTGGAGGAAATTGTCAGGCATTCACCACCCCGTGTCTGTGACCTGTGCCACATGCACCCTGGCAGTCTGGAAGGTGTGATCAGGGGGTTTGGGGAGTGGGGCCTTGAACGCCAACCTAAGAATCCTGGCCTTAAGGGATCAAGAAGTAGCCTTGGAAGGTTCCTGAACAGGAGAGTAATGCAGCATTTTAGGAATATTCATCTCGTGGCAGCCAACGGGAGAAACTGGAAGGAAGAGAGACTAGCAATGAAATTGTGTTTCTGAAAGTCCCAGGACGAGAAAATGTACCTCTTCCATCAACCCCAAACTGTTTGACATGCCGTGGTTCATGAGCAACTTGAGGCACATAAATATGTGCTTTAAAGTTTAAAAGTAAGAAGTGAGATGAATGGAACCTCTGATGAGGCTCCATCCGGAGCGCGGAGGAGCCCTGGAAATGATTTTCCGCAGCTCCAGCTGTGATGAACAATGCAGGGTCCCTCTCCCTTTGTGTGGCTCGCCCCAGTCCTCTGCGTCGGGCTTGATTGGAAGCCAAGTGCCCGGATTGCCTTTCCTCCAGAGTAAGGAAGAGAGGCCAAATTTCAGAAAATAATTCTGAGTGATGGCGGACTCTGCCGAAGCGTTGATTGCTTTATAAATGGCATTCTTCTCCCTGCGCCCACCCCCCACCCCGCCACCACTGAAGTTTGGAGGCAGCGGCTTTTCAAATTACGCTTGAAAAGCAGCCTGATTTCCCACAGGAATCATCTCCTCTATTAGGAGCTGTTCTACCTTTTCCAACAGTTTTACCCAGAGTACAAAGCTTGTCTGCAAAGGACGAGGTGGGAGCCGTGCCCTCCTCGCTCCAAAGCGTCCAGCACCCACCGTTGATGGAAATGTCTGGTGGCACCATAGCCCAGCATGGCTACCCGCTCTTGCAGCAGCGAAGGGTTAAAAATCACTGAAAAAATAGCTGCTGCCACCACCCCCTTCCCTTTTCCCTCCTTATGTAATTTGCCATTCTTTGTGCACAACAGCTCCTGGGTCTCCACCTGCTCTCTCAATCAGTACCCGCACGTCCCCAGCTTCCTCCCACACAGGCGGGCTCAGAAGTCAGGAGAGCACCTTTCAGAATCTCTGGGGCCCATTTCCAAGGGAAAAGAGGCGAGCAGGGGACTGGAAAGAAGTGGAGAAGAGTCCGAAGTTTTTTCTTGACAGAAAACACAGTACCTTCCCTGCGGCACAGGTGTGGCCTGGGTCCTTGGTACATGCTCTCCCATCTTCCCCATCGGTGCCATCTTCTCAGCCCACCCGTTGGCTCTCATTCCATTCTGATCGCTGCCCCAGGTCCCCAGAGGAGGCCAGAGAGGCCAAAAATAGGAATCAAACTGTGCCACAGCTTAGAGATGACATTGGTCACTGTACCTCCCAAGCCTCAGTCGCCCTGTCTGCCTGGTGAAAGGTGTGGACCCCTGAAACATCTGTGATTGGCTAATAGTGTTGGCAGATGTGTAATGGTACACGCTTTTTGTAGGCCAATGGGGCGATCCACACATGAACACAGATGCACGCATATACGCTATTTGCTGTGACGCTGTACCTAATTTACAAAAACTCACAAATATTGCACGTCCTATATGTGCCAAGCATCAGGCTTAATGCTTTACATGAATATCTCAAAGACTGGAAGCAAAATATAGGAAATAACTCAACCATGGGATTTAACCATCCATCTAGGAGAGACTGGAACGCCCCTCCCCTTTCCCCCCACCCAGGAACTCCGCTGAACTGCACTGAGGAGCCGTATATCAAAGGCCAGGCACTGTTGCTCTGAACTGTTTCCTAAATGCAAATATAAAATTCAAAGGAAAGTGAGAGACAGGGGTGGGCAGGAAGGGATGGGCTGCTTTAATGGCATTTGGTCCATCCATGTACTAAATTGCTGCACCGCACTTTTAAAGAATAAAACAGTAAAAGCTATCAGAGTTTTAAATGCACACACACATGGACTCAGCAATCCTGCTTTTAGGAATTTACCTGCCCTTGTGCAAAGATGATGAATAAGGTCCTTGTGATACATTGTGATACATTGTTTGCATTAATAAAAGATTGCAAACACCCTCCAAGTCCATCCAGAGGAAACTGGCTAAGGAAGGGACCCCCAGATGTGTGTAGTGTACCGTGCAGCCTTTCCGAAGAATGAGGTCGATCTCAGGGAGGGGCACCAAGACAGCGAGCAGACAGATGCTGCTGTTTCCGGGGAGGGGAGGCCATGTATGGGATCTCTCTGGGGACACCCAGGTGGCAGCCTCCAGGAAGGGGAGCCTGATCAACGAAGAGAAGTCTTTTCAGAGTCCCCTTTATATGCTCGACTTTTTCCTTTTTTGTCACATGCATGTGTAACTTAGGAAATATTTTATCATTAGAATAGGAGCACTTGAGTCTATGATTCTTTACAAACTCACATTTGGTGGCAGGGGCCTGTTGTCATCTGGGACCCCTCCCTTGAGCTTTGCATTTCTCACAGGGAAGCAGGGCTGGGGGTGGGAGACAATGCTTAATCCAAACAAGCAAAGGGGTCTCGGAGAGGATACCTCTCGGAGGAGGGGGTGTGCCCTGGACTGCACTGGCAGCCACCGTGGCCCCTGTGGGTATGTGGGAAGATGATCTCCCACCCACGCTGGCTCATCTGTGCCCGAGGGAGGCAAGACAGGCTTTGGAGGTTTTCCTGACTGTCCAGGCTGAATTCAGGGCTCTCAGGCTCTCTGGGGATTGCATGCTGCCCTCTTCCTAGCCCGGCTCCTGTCGCAGCTCAGGAAAGAGGTGTGTTTGCGCTGCATCTTCAGCACCTTGGACAGCGACATGGCGTGCACTTGACCTCGCACAGGACTATGCATCCAGTGATTGGCCCAAAGGCATTACGAATAAAGGCTGGACTGGGGACATAGCTCAGCTGGCAGAATGCTTGCGGCACATGCACAAGACCCTGGGTTCAATCCCCAGCACCACAAAAAACAAGCAAAGCATAAAGGCTGGATTCGAACCCAAGGCTGCTAACATCACACAATTGATTACTACATCAGGATTCATGGAACAGGATCCAAACTGCTGGTTGGAAACTTGAGGCTTCCTGTGTGCCAGGCCCTGAGACATCCCAGGAGCTAGGCTCGGACAAGCAAACAAGACAAGTGAGTCTCAGAAGGTGGCAACGAGAGTCTGCACTGGGAGGGGGGGGGAGACAGATGGCCTGGGCGTTAGCCCCGCCCATGCTGTGTGACTTTGGACAAGTGTCTCCATCACTCTGAGCCTTGATGAAATGGGAGTAAAACAGTGCCTCCCTGACATGCTGAGAGCCTGCCTGACAGTGCTGGACTCCAGGGCTGTAGCACATGTCGAAGGTGATGGTGTCAGAGACACAAATGAAAGCACAGAGGTGGAACTGAAAGGAAATGGGGGGCTTCGTGGAGAAGAGGCCATGGAACTTGCACTGTGGCCTTTGCCCATCAGGCACAAAGGGAAGGGCCCCCGTGGGCAGAGGGTGCAGCGGGAAGAGGCCCCTCCAACGGTCGGGTGCTCCTCATGTTGAGGTAAGGTGGAGCAGTGGGTGAGGAAGAGGAGGAAGAGGGTGAGGCTCCGGGGAGGGAGGCAGTGTGTTTGAGGCCCCACTGTGGGTCCTGGGCCCTGCTTCTGCTGGACTCCCTGGGAGCCCGGGGAGTCAATGGGTGGAATCGCCATGGGAAGCTGTTCTTGGGCTTCTCCTTCAGGGCTCTGGCTAGCTGAGGCTTTGAACCCTGGTTTGGCCACTTACCACACCTACCAGCCCTGTGACCTTTGACGAGTCAGTTTTCTCGACTGTGAGACGGAAGCTCATCCCTACGAAATTGCTGCAAGGCCTCAATGGTTTAACACATACGAAGAACTAGGTTAGTGTTTGTCACTCAAAAGAAGATAGATAGCTGTCCCATTCTTGCAGCACCAGGTCCCTGGGAGCCCTAGGGAAGGGCAGCCCCACCCAGTGGTGCACAACATGGGAAAGCGACCAGTTCTGCCTCCAGATCAGAGAGAGCTTCCTGGAAGGGACTAGGCCTTGGGCAAGCGTCAAGCCTCAGCTGCCTCATCTGCCAACTCAGGCAATCACAGCTACCTTGCTGGTCTTCCCAATGAAGGAGCAGGTTCCAGGCAAGCGCGCACAGCATGGCCTGCACGTGCCCTCCAAACATGGGCTGCTCACGAGGCAAGAGGGGCCTCCCTGCTAACAAGCCACAGAGTCCAGGCAGTGGGTGGATTACTGGTAGGCCTGCCCGGTAGCTACATCCTCCAATTAAGCTCATTGCATGCTGTCAGGAGGATGTCTCGAGGTCTGAGCTGGTCATCTGGCTGCACATCCTGGTCCTCCTGAGCTGGTCCTGCCTGACCTTTGCAACCAGCCATGAGATTGAATTCTACCCATTCTACAGGAGCAAAAATGCAGAAACTGAGCAGAGAGTCAGAGGGGCAGTTTCCTAAGGTCTGAAGGGCAGGTTCCTAAGGTCCTGCTGAGGGACAATGGGGGGTCCCAGCCTAGGACATTTCCAGCTGGTGAGCAACTGTTTTGCTGACTCCTGGGAAGTCTGTGCAAAAGATGGGGTGCCTCCCTGGGATCACACTCCAGTGTGGGAGGCCAGACTTCCCCAGAAACATTTTCATTTACTAATGGATTTAATGAGTGCAGAACTTCCTGTTTTAAACAAACAAGTGATTAGCATTGACTATAGTCAGTGAAAATGGATCCTAATGAATTGCTAATTAGCCTCCTCCTCTTCCTAGGATCTTTAGCTGGTAAATTTTCTCTCTGGCCATTGGGGGGTCTTCATCAGTCAGGCTGGAATTCATTCTTTTATTCATCTATCCATTCAGCAGACATTTCCTGAATACCTACTGTGTGTTACACAAGCAAGATCCCTTCTTCAAGTCCGATGAGGAAGAGAGCATTAATCTGTCTCACAAACACACAATGACACACCTACAGGGAGCAGGGACTGTTCAGGGGTGAGAATGAGGTGTCCTTCAGAGAAGCCCATCTAGAGGAAGGTATGTTGAATCAAGATCTGAAGAATATGAAGAACTTAACTAGATGAGGAGGGAAGGGAAAGAGCAGAATAGAAGTTCAGACATCCGGCATAGCATGTGCAAAGGCCCTGCTGTAGGAGGGAGCAGCATGAACCTGAGGAATGAGGACGAGGTGTGCACGGAGTATGTGAGGGGGTTAGGGTGTAATAAAGCTGTGGATCAGGCATGTTGGTCTTCATCGTTTGTAACCAACGGTACTGAGGGCCCTGCCCACATCCCCAGGTCTTCCTGCTTCAGCATGCTCGGGCCAAGTGCCAGCTGCCTCATGTTGATTTTGTTGCCCGATAACAAAGGTGAGGAAGGTCTTCTATCTGCACCTGCATACTTGGCACACAAGAAGTCCTGGTGAATTAAGAATGAGCAGCCCGCAGCCAATGACTGGCAGAAGTTGATATCTATGAACTCTAACCTTTATCCCTTTGGGGTGGGGGGCAGGGCTGGGGATTGAACCCAGGGCCTGTGCCTCAAGGCAAGCACTCTGCCAGTGGAGCTGTGTCCCCAGCCCTCTAAACTCTAGCTATAAACTCTGGCTCCCTTCGGCGGGGTAACTGAGCTGCGTGCCTTATGTTTTCATTGTTTCGTTTTCTACTGATTTTGTTTCTCAGGCCGGAATGGAACTCAGGGACTCATGCATGCTGGGCAAGTTCTCTACCACTAAACCACATCCCCAGGCTTCTGATGGGGGCGGTGGGGTGGTAGGGATGGAATCCATCCACTTGTGCATGCTAGGCAAGTGTTCGACCACTGCACTGCACCCCCAGCCCAAGTTGCATGTTCTGTACCAGTTCCCAGAGTCCCCAGTAGGATTGAGCCCCACCTGCACTCAGTGGCACACCTGCTCAACCTCTCTCACTCCCCTGGCGCCTCCTGGGATTACCTCCCAAACAAACTACTTGCCTCGATGAGACGCCCTTGTAACAAGACGCAGCTGCATTCCATGCCCCTCTGCATCCTGGCTACATTGCCCTGCATGACTTCCTCTCCTTGTTTGCTTCCATCACAGGGCATTGGGTCCATGGGATGAGGTGGCCCAGCTGGGTCCACCCAACACTGTGCATATAAGTGTTGTTCCTTTCTTGGTATTCTACCACCAAGAGGTTGCTTTCCCCTCGGAGCAGTGCTGTCCAATAGAACTCTCCTCAGTCATAGGAAGGTTCTAGACCTGTGCTATCCAATATGGTGGTCACTAGCCACATGTGTCCAATGAGCACTTGAAATATGGCTTGTAAAACTGGGAAATGAATATTTTGTTTTATTAATTTAAATTTAAATAGATATGTGTGACTAGTGGCAACCATATGGAACATGTAACTCTGGGCCATATCCCATACCTGGAAGGCTGTTAAGTTTCCTGGAGACCAAGGTTATGATTGATAAGTTGTGGGAAGGGCAGCCACGTAGGCCCAACTCTCTGCATCCACCTCCATTATAGGACCCAGCGGATCTTCCTGAGATAGATCACCTAGAAGGCAGCCACTCAGGTCCCACGGAGGCCAGGAGTATGTACCCACCTACAGCTCCCAGGACTAACATCCCCTTCTTTGTTTTTTTTTTTGGGGGGGGGGTTGTGGGGTTTTTTTTTGTTTTTTTTTTTTTGACCCAAGGATTGAACTCAGGGACACTCAGCCACTGAGCCACATCACCAGCCCTATTTTGTATTTTATTTAGAGACAGGGTCTCACTGAGTTGCTTAGGGCCTCACTGAGTTGCTTAGGGCCTTGCTAAGTTGCTGAGGCTGGCTTTGAACTCGTGATCCTCCTGCCTCAGCCTCCCAAGTCACTTGGATTACAGGCGTGCGCCACCACTCCCGGCTACATCCCCTTCTTTGAATGCCCATCCTTAAACTGCTCTCAGCCCTGTAGCAGGTGCAGACAACCTTGAGGAAGGAGTCAGGGTGGCTGCCTCGGTGGACTGGAGGTGCTGACTGAGACACTGCTTGTTCCCACCTGACACTCTGTGGCACAGCCAACTGGAAGGGTTCTCCCTGGAATTGAGGAATAAGCGTGTTCTGGATAACTTGGCTTACTGAGTTCAAAGAACTTTGAGCCATTTAAGACAAAGTCCAGTTCAAGCTGGCGCAGGAGGCATTTACCCTCCTCTTCTTCTAAGCGGGCACGTGTCTGGTCAGAATGAAAGCCACATCTTCCAGTTCCCCCTGCAACTAGAAGTGACTGCGTGTACAAGTTCTGCCATGATGGATCCGCTAAGATGATTGGCAACTGCAGGCAAGGGGCCTTAAAGAGAAGCCTTGTGCACTTCTCTCCACTTTGGCTCCTCCCTGCTGCTGAAACACAGACCCAGTAAAGATTGTGATAACAGGGCAGAAATGCCAACTGGTTCAACGCAAAGCATCTTGAGAAGTTGGGGATCAGAGACTAAAAGGCCCATAGAAATTCCCTCAATTACAAAAAATGCCGTAGGCTCCAACTTTGACCCAACAGTTAGAAGCTGTTAATGTCTGGTAGAGACAAAATTTTTGCTCCTGGGCTGGCCATTGAGTGGGTGCCAAGGCCGGTGCGAGGCATTGGGGCTGCCACAGGAAACAGGACGCTGGGAGGCTGTGCCCTCACAGAACCTCCATTACCAATACTGGCATTTTATTCCAAAGTGTTTGTACAGTCACCTCCAGTCAAAATGGCACTGAGTTCATGCTTTAAAAATAACCTCTGCTCCTCACCGGAACTCTCATACATTGCAGATGAGAATGCAAAAGGTGCAGCTGCTGTGAAAGCAGTTTGAAGGTTTCCTATGAAGTTAGACACACACTGACCATACCACCCAACAATCCCACCCTTAGGTTTTCGCCCAGGAGAAATGAAGGCTGGTATGCAAATGTTCAGAGCAGATTCATGTAGAACATCCTCTCTCTGGAAACAATTCAAATGTCCATCAACAGAAGAATCGAAAGGCAAATTGTGACCTATCTGCACAACAGAATACTGCTCAAAAAGGAATAAACTGTGGATATACACAAGCACCTGAGTGGGGCTCAGAATCACTGTGCTCGGTGAAAGAAGCCAGACACAAAAGAATACATCCTGCAAGGTTGCATTATATGAAATTCTAGGAAATGCAAACTAATATATCAAGAGCAGATCAGTGGTTATCTAGGGCTGGCACTGGAGAAGGAGATTGGCTGCAAAGAGAAAAAGGAATATTTTGAGAAGTGAAGAAAATAATTCTTTTCTTGGTTGGAATGGCAGTTATGTGACTGCATATATTTATCAAAACTTATTGAATTATGCACTTAAATTGGTGATTTTATTGTATGTAAATATATACTTTGATAAAATGGATATAAAAAATAAAATAAAGAGCCAGGTGCAGCGTCTCATGCCTATAATCCCAGCTACTCAGGAGGCTGAGGCAGGAGGATCGCAAGTTCAAGGTCAGACTGGGCAACTTATCAAGACCCCCATCTTAAAGAAAAGATTAAAAAAGAAAAGGGCCGGAAAGGTAGCTTAGTCATAGATTGCGCTTGCCTAACATGCAGGAGGCCCTGGGTTCAATCCCCAGAGCTGTAAAAGTAAAGAAATGAAGTAATGGAGAAAACGACCTCTGTTTATATACTATAATAACAGATAGTTTTTATCTTTTAAATTTAAAGGATCCTATACTCATAAACAAGACCAACTTTCCTTGCCACAATAAGAAACAGAAACCCAAAGATAAATGGAGGTTGTAACCTCAGGCCCACCAGGCTATGAATCTGGAAACAGGCATCAGTGACCAGGGATTCAAGACCTGTGGAGTAAGCAGGGCCAAACAAGTCCTTTGGAGCTGGAAGTCTAGCACCAGACTCGTGGCTTGAAAGAATATTTTAGGTAACCAGAGGGAGCAGCTGCAGGTCTGGAAACTGGCACCTGAGCCAAGCTGCCCTGACTCAACAGGCATTCTGAGCTGCCAGTAGGAAATCTGGTTAGGGGCTTGGGTCCTGGGGGGCTGGGTGTAGGCGAGCCTAGAGAAAGAAAAAGGACAAAAATATTCCTCTTTAAAATAGGCCTGCAAACCCAAATTCTAGAGCTTGCAAAGAAAACAGACAATAAGAAACACAGGCAACAAAATAATTAACTGTTCATACAAAAAGGAAATAAGAAATCCTAAAAATAAAAAAAAATCATTGAAGCAAATTCAAATGGTTTAAAGTCTACATAAGACACAGTTGAAGACACAATTGGTGAATTGAAAGATAATCCTGAGTTGTTTACTCAGAAAGCACCACAGAAAAATGAAAAAGTAAAAAATGTTAAAAAATAATTAAGACATGGTGAACAGATTGAAAGATCCACTCTGTGTGTAATAGAAATTCCAGAAGGATAGACTACAGGATGTAATGGAGGTGCCATAGTTAGGAGATGATGGCTGAGATTATTTCAGGATGAAAAGAAAGGCCTCAGGTAGAAAACATGTACCACGTGATAAAGAAATGATGAAAAATAAATCTCAACCAGGCCATTGTAAGATAGGGCACAATGTCAAAGAGATAAATCTCAAGTGTTACAAGAGAATAAAGGCAAGTTCTTTACTACAAAGAATTGTCTACAAAGGATGCCAGAAATGTGCTAGGAATGGACAATAGACTTCTCATTAGCAGCTATGAATGAGATACACAGAGAGGTAATATCCCAGAGAGGGAGAGGAAAAGATATCTATTAATTTACCTCAAATTAATAGAATAACTAAATGAATACTAAGGAGAGCAAGCTACAGGTATTTTCAGACTTCATAGAGTAAGGGATCTTACCACCTATACTTTCACCGAAAGAATTGCTAAAGCATGTACTTCAGCAGAAGGAAAAGTGAAAGAAAGCATTAAGTGCAGAAATTGGATAAATTCATTGGTAAATTGAATTAATTTCTGACCATATAAATAAATTTTTATTTTTTTATTTTTATGGTGCAGGGATTAAACTCAGGGGCCTTGTGCATACTAGGCAAGCATGCACCACTGAATTATATCCCTGGCCCTAAATATTTACTTTAATGATAAACAGTGGGACTAGAATTCTAGATAGTAATAAAAAAGGTGGAGGGGGAAGTTCAATGTGTAGGTACATTGTGTTCAAGCGCTTTTGTTGTCAGATGGAAAACAGAGACACTGAATAACTTCTGCACTGTTAGGCAAATATGTGCTTAAGTAACTATGTTAAAAATTAAAATGGGACCACCCAAAGAAATCTACATTATAAGCACTTAAATCAGAGGGTAGTTAAAGGAATCAGGTGACAAAGGACTCTATTCTTCAAAAGTTAAGAAAGAAGAAAAAAATCAAAGTAATCACACATAGTCCCTCTTTCCCCCCCAAAAAATATCCTGGTAATTGAAAATATGCACAAAATAAAATGGTTTAAAAAAGTCCAAATTAATAGTGATCCCAATAAACGTAAATGGATTAGACTTATCTAGTAAAGACAGAGACTATGAGATGACACTTTCAAAAACATAATAAAAATCCAGCTATAAGCTGTGTATAAAATATACTAAGATAATGACACAGCAAATGTTGAAAACAGACATAAAAAGATATCCCAGAAAAATGCTATTTTTAAAAGCTGAGAAAACATTACTCTTCAAGTAACAACATTATTTGAAAAAATATTAATGTTAGTATTGGTCAAAATAGGATATAATGCAAAAAGCACTACTAGGGATAAAGAGAGTCAATGTATTTATGATAAAAGCAAAAATCCCACCAAGAAGGTGAAATTCTTGAACTTAAAACCTTCCCTAACATTGGATGGAGTTCTTTTGCAGCTACATTTATTCAAGGATTGATTGTTCATTAAACCAAAACTTCATGCAGGTCTAAGTCCCTTAATGTGGAAAAGGATAAGTCATGAAGACACAAGAAGATTAAAAAATAAGGCTGCTTACTAAATTATTAACCATAAAGCTACGGGCTAAATCAACACAACTGCAACAAGAACAATAAAGACCTAGCACACCCTAAATCATTTGCAGTCTATTTGCATATTAAATTGGAACATTTATGTAGATATAACTTAGAAAATGGCCTTTATTAAAATGCCCACAGTTAACACTTTCAGGTACCAAATTTGCGCAGCTCCAAAAGCAACTTAGCAAGCCTTGCCTCCTTCTGCTGGTGTTCAGGGATGGGGGCAGTGGAAGGGCTGAGTGACAGATGAAGGAGATAAGGGAGACAAGCTCAAGAAACCTGGAGCATTTGACAGAAATCACATGTGATGACCTTGTGGACCAGAAAAAGAAATGAGTTAGATGAGGCACAAGTAGACACATTTATCTTGAGCCCCAAAGGGCAGCTGATTGATAGATGCTGTTGAACAGGACCATTCTTAATTGTGGTGTTCTATAATGCAGAATCAAATCTTTGGTTCTTCATTTATTTGCCAACAGGATGACCTTCATAAGTTTTTATCTGCTTTTTCTCCTTCTTGTTTCTTCCTCTGGACATCAGTCTTTCCAGAAAGTGATCATTGCCTATTTCAAGGGTAATTGTGGGGATTAAATGATGTAACTCATTAAAACACTTGGCACACTGTAAGCACACAATAAGCGATACCTCCCAGTTTTAGAATAGTGAGAGAGTTCAGGAGCCACGTTGTCTGAAACAGATTCTAGAATTTGGATTGAGAGAGCTCAACAGTAGAGAGAGCAGTTTGCAACCTGGACTGTGGCATCGGCAACATGCTGTCTGAATGAAGGGAGGTGAGAGCTCTCGGTTCACCTTGAGGATTGGTGTCATTTGGGGAACTGTGTTTTCATAGGTCCCTAGATCAGCGATTCTCACACTGTCAGGGTCAAGACCAGCAGCATTAGCATCATGTGGGGATTTGTTAGAAACACAACTTTTTGGGCCCCACTCCAGGTCTACCGAGTAGGGAACTCTGCTTGGGGCCCAGAATCTGTATTTTAACAAGCTAGTGTTAATAAGCATCAGCATGATTCCAATGCACGCTACAGTTGGAGACCCACTGACCTAGACAGACACCCAGGTTAGGGGTGGAAGGCCTTGAGACCTAGTCTCTTGAGTCTAGTGGAAGCACCTGACCATGTCCAACTTCGAGAAAAGAGGATCTGACCAACCTAAATAAGAGAAGAAGAAGCCAGTTTGTTTCCCCATGTCACCCAGTGATAGCTGGGACCAAATGTGGAAAACAGGAGGGGACAAAAATAAGATGGGGTGTTGGGAAACACCAGAGCCACTGAGCGCAGAAGATGCCAAGACCAAAACAAGAGGCAGACAAATCCAGAACTGCAAATGATGAGAGGCTTACAGAGGCAGGTGTGGTGGCGCACGCCTACAACCCTAGCGGCTGGGAGGCCAATGCAGGTTCCAGGCCAACCTCAGTAACTTAGTGAGACCCTCAGCAATTTAGCAAGAACCTGTCTCAAAATAAAAAAGTGAAAATGAGGGGGAAAAATCATTGGGAATGTAGCTCAGTCGTAAAGCACTCCTGGGTTCAATCCCCAATACGAAAAAAGAAAAAGAGAGAGAGATATAGAAGCATTTCTTGAGTGGCAGCAAGACAGGAGGATCCCACACACACACCCACGGCATATGGAAGGGGTTTGTATGCGAAGCTTGACAAAGATGGGCGGGGGCACCAGCAAGTGCCTGGCTTTCCCCAAACCAATTAATACATCAAATGACAGTTAAGAAACAGTCCAGACATCAATGGCTGGCCTAAAGCACTCAGCCGACTCTCTTCAAGTCTGTTAGTCCTAAAGGGTTTGGAACGCACACCAGAGTCACTGGCTGGCAAAAGGCACTTAGGACCAAGATGGCTGTAGTCATGTCAAGCTGGATCTCTGCAGCAGATTCGAAGGTGTGGTCTTGGTTGCATGTAACAGACAACTGACCCAGTGGCCTTGATTGTAAGAGAGGTACTGATCCCAAAGGCAGGTGGGTCTGTGTCTGGCTAAGTCACTATCTCCATGGCATCCTCAATGACCCAGGCTTTCCCCTTGTCCATCGTGCTATCTACAAGGGCCACAGCTCTCCTCACGGATGCCCCACGGTGGCAGAAATTCCCAGCCCTTGAATTCTTAGACACCAAGAAAGCAGAGAAAGAGAGTGTGGCTTCCTTGGGTCTCTTTTTAACAGTCAAGGAGCTTTCCCAGGAGGGAGTCCCTGCCCCCCAGCAGGTGTTCTCACCTCATTGGCCATCACCAGGTCCTTGGCAAGGACAATGGCATCATCAGGACTGACTTAGGTCAAGTTCCTCAACTTCTTCTGTGCCATGGACCCCTCTGTCCGGTGGTGAAGCTCTGGAAAGCCTGCTCAGAATCATTTTTAACTACATGAGACAAAACGAAGGCTGGGGATGTGGCCCAGTGGTGGAGCACTTGCCTGGCATCTATGAGGGTCCTGGGTTAGAACCCCAGTCCTGAAAAACTAAAAATTAAAACCAAATAAATAAAGAAAACAAAAGAAGAGTACTACAAAGGAGACCAATTATGCTGAAATACAGTTTTCAAAATATATATTTTTAAAATGCGACACAAGAATAAATGTGCTTCTTTATTAGGGCAATAAATAGTAAAATCTAGCAGCCGATCTAAAACAACCATAATTTCAAAGCAGCGAGGAGCATAAACAATGTTCTGAGATGCCTGCAACCAACTGTTTTATGATACGAAAAATATTTGTGATTTTATTGGTAAGAAAGTCACAAGTAATGTTAATGCCACTGTGTTCTCTTGCTTACATTCAAAGAGAAGGAAATGCTAAGTTTCAGCTAAACGTTAGTGCAAATTAAATGTAGGGTTTGTTGCCCATCCAGGTTTGTAAACCTCATGCATTCCATCCACAGAGCCCTTGAACTTCATGTTCAGAACCCCTGGCTTTGACTAATCAAGAGTCACATGCTGAGACTAGGCAAGTCTTCTCTGAGACAAGTGGTCTGAAAGGGATGTGGAAGCCTAAACTAAATCAAGACTAAATGAAGCAAAAATAAATAAATAAATAAATAAAAATTAAAAAGTGGGGTTGGGCAGAGGTGGGGGCACTGGAGTAGAAGCGGGTGGACATGGCCCCCCCAGGTCTTCCTCAGCAGTTGTCAGCAAGGGCTTCCGTCAGGAGGAGAGCGCTCCTCAGCTCTGAGGAAGAGACGTTGTCAAGGGGACTCAGACGCCAGATGGTGCACATACTAGGATTCCCGCCAGCCTTGGCATTCTCTCATTTCCCCCATTTTATTTACTTTTGTTTCCTGATTGGTTTTCTTTAAACATTTATATGTTTCAAGGTACAGATGTAATACTTGCCCTTTACAAATAGTCAGCCTACAAGGATGTATCTCCTCTATCCCACTTCTGAGAAATGGCCACAGCTCTCAGCTGGGGTCTGTCTTTTCAAACAGCTTGCTATACACAGGGGGTGTCCCAGCAATCACGAAACTTAGCAGGTAGGGAGCTTGCTAGCAATGCAGATCTCCAGGCCCTTCCATGTCCTCCCTCCATGCTGGGAAATGAGAGAGAGCAACCTCACTATGACAGATGCTGCTCAGGGTGTCCTCAGAAAGTCTCCAAGGAAACTTTGAGGTTCAGGGAAAGAAGGTGAATCTAATGCCATATACCTCAGAGGTGGCAGAGCTGGGATTTGAACACATATCTGTTAGACACCCAAACCTGAGTTCTAAATATTGTACCCATTAACTTCCAGAGTTGTACCTAAATATGACTAATGCAGGGCACTTAGTGTCACTCCAGAATTTTTTTCCCCTTGGACAAGGGGCTGGGGTAGGGGTCTAGCATATTCCTGGATATGGATGTGCCTAGATCGGATGTGCCAACTTGAAATGGACTTTCACATTGAAGTGTTTGGGAACCTCATTAATAAAATTTGAGTCTGCTGAAACATTCGCAGGAGACTCCAGACATATTCAAAGCCAGCACTGAAAAGAAAGGAAGCATTCACATTAAAACAAGATGTCCTCTAGCAGTTCTGTCATTTAACATTGTTTTGGCGATACTGGCCAATGCAATTAGACAAGAAAAGGGAATAAAAACATGGTGAAGAAATGAGAAAGATAATCTTGCTTGCAGATACCATTTACCTGACAGGGATGTGAGTGAGGGCATTCTAGTGAAAAACTATTACAAACAATAAAAATTCAAGAAAGTTACTACATGCAAAAATAAAAATACAAAAACTGTGGTAGAGCATGTGCTTAATTAGCATGCATGAAGCTCTTAGTTCAATCCCTAGCACAATGAAATAAAATAAAATAAAATAAAATACAGAAATCAAGTGCTTCACATTTATATAAATAGCAACTTGTTAGAAGACAGCACATTAGCCAACAGTGACAACAACAACAACAAAAAGTCCAAGGAAGAAAATTTCTTTCCCTCATCCATCCGTGAGTCAGAGGCCTAACTCAGGTTGGCCTCCAGCTCTTGGGCTCAAGGGATCTGCTGCCTCAGCCTCCCAACTAGCTAGGACTTTGGCATGTGCTACTGCACCTGGCACAGAAGAAAACTTCTAAATGTTCTCTCTTTCCTCAAAAGCTTATTATAAAAAAAGTTTCAACAATGTAAAAGTTGAAATAATGGAAGAACACCCTTACACCCACCACCTTCATTCTACAATTAACATGTTTTTCCTTCTCAAACATATGATGTACATAAAACCACATACCTATCACATATCTATGCACACGTACATCCTTCTCTTCACCCAAACATCCATCTAATTCCTAAAATACTCTTGGGAGAAGTCTTAAAGTGGGAGGATGCACCAGGCAGGGAGGTGTTGAGATATAAACTATGAATATGCAAGTTTTTGCTGTGTTAATTTATGAAATTAATGTAATCCTAATAGTTGGATTTTTTAACTACTTAAGATGATTCTGGTTCACATAGAAAAGCAAGGGAGAATTCAGGCTAGTTCTGGAAACAAAATTTATACAGAAGGTCTTAGAATACATTGAAATATGTTATAAAACTGTAGTAATTAAAATGGTATGGTATTGACTCTTGAGTGAGATGAAGGAAGCAGAAAAGTTTGAAAAGTGGTCATTATCAGCAGGAATTTGGAGTATGATAGTGGTGGGATTTCAAGTCAGTAGAGAAGAATATAAATGAAGCCAAGATGATATAGAAAAAGTTAAAAACCTAAACAAAAGTTAATCAGGATCCCATCTCATACCATAAAGTAATTTAAATTCCCAAAGGGTCAAATTTATATTTACATAAATGAAAGATAACTCAGAAATGATAAAAGATAAAGAGGTATAGAGTATTTAGCAATAAAAAATATTTTGCTTGGGAAAAAAACACCAAATGCCAAGTTAAAATGAAAAAAAAATATTTGAAATCCATCTCACAGAGTTGCCATAAATCAATAAGATGTCAGTCAACTAGCAAATAGAAAAAGAAGCAAAGATTCTGAGCTGTCAGTTCCCAGAAAAGGAAGTACAAATGGTTCTTAAAAAAGAAAAAAAAATGCCAGGCTGGGGATGTAGCTCTGTGGTAGGGTCTTGGATGTCTGAGGCCCTGGGACTGATACCCAGCATGAAAAAGAAAAAAGAAAAAAAAAAGTTAGTCTCATAAGAACAGGAGATGGGGGTGTGGCTCAGTAGTTGAGAACATTCTTAGCACACTCACGCCACCCCCAGCACAAGAAAGATGGAAGGAAGGAAGGAAGGAAGGAAGGAAGGAAGGAAGGAAGGAAGGAAGGAAGGAAGGAGCCTGTGGCTACCCTGGTGGTGCACAGAGGTTTTCCTGACCCTTCAGGACAGGCTGGGCACCACCTTTAGGAGCCTCCCTTCCCAGCCATGTTTCTCTGCCCCACCCCACCCCTGGCAGTCACCTTCAGCTGTACCCTGAGGTCAAGCCCAACTCCGTTCTAACCTTTACATAAAAAACCACAGTGGTATCAACAGGAGCCGGGATTTGCCAGGTGCTTGCCAATCGCCGGCTGTGGGCACGTGCACACAGCACTGCAGTTAAGAGCATCCTGTTTCTGGAACAGCTTTATTGAGATATAATTCACAAACCACTACGATTCACCCGTTTGGAGAATCTATTCAATGGCTTTTAGTATATCCACACGTATGGGGGACTATCACCACAAGCAACTTTAGAACATTCCATCACCCCGAAGGAAACCCGTTCACGTTAGCCGTCACTCTGCTCTCCTCTGCCTTTGTCCTGCACCCCACCAATCTGATTTTCCTCTCCAGGGATTTATCTGTTCTGGGCATTTCCCACGATTCCCTATATGGAGGCTTTGTGTCCAATGGCTTTCACCCCACACAATGCTCTCAAGGTTCATCTGTGATGTAGCGGATGTCAGAACATCACTCCTTTTTATTGCCAAATAATATTCCATTTCCTGGATAGACCACATTTTATTAGGCATTCATCAGAGCACGGACATTGGGGTTGTTTCCATTCTGGGCTGTCATGAATAGTGCCACCATGAATATTCGATCACAAGTTTTCTGAAGACACAGACATGTGTCTTCAGTCCCCTTGGACCTATGCCTGGGAGTGGGACTACTGAGCCAGGAAGCAGCTGTGAGTGACCTTCTGAGGATCTGTCTTTCCGGCTGCCCGCATTTCCACGAGCAGCGCAGGAGGGTTCCCGAGTCCCCACATCCTCACCAACCTATGCTCACCTCAGCCTATTGCTGTGTGTGATCTCAATGTGGTTTGGCCTTGCATTTCCCCAGGAGCAGACAGGAAAGGGAACTGAGGCCCTGAGAGGCCAGGAGCACTGCTTGAGTCCCTCCGTGGGAGAAAGGGACTGGAGAGGGGACACAGGCAGCTCAGATGAGAGCCTGCGAGTCTCGGGATTCCCTGTGGAAAGCCCTTCACAAGCACCTGCTGCAGAGTCAGTCTCAGGACAGGTGACTAGACAAGCTGGGTCCTCCCAGGCCCTCAGAGGAACCGGGGCCTTCCAAGATCTGGCTTGCTCTTGGACATTTCTGGAAGGGACCTTATTTGTTGAACAAAGGCTAGCTACTGGCCTGAGGAGTGGCCACACAGCCCTGGAACACCTGTATTCTGCAATAGGTCCAGTGCCCTGCCTGGTCCCCAGCCTGGGGTATTCGTGTCTCCACCCATCCACCCCCCACTCAGCCACCCCCCTCTGAACCTCGATGTCCTCAGCTGAAAACTCAGGGTGCAATTGAGGCTGTGGTGGTGATGCGCAGGGCTTGCGCCAAGACACAAGGACTCACAGGCTCAGAGCGGTGTGTCAGTAAAGGCACCAAGGAGGGAACACACTCCAAATTCCTGTCAACTGCAGGACAGACGAGGAGCTGATAAATAAGTTGTCAAAAAATGGACCAATCAAAAAATATTTTGTTTAAAGTGGCATGCACATAAGTGTTAAACCTATAAAAGGAACATTAGGAATGTGATTAGCGTAAGTCAGCATTGGAGCCAGGCAGAGGGGCGCGGGCCTGTAATCTCAGCGATTCAGGAGGCTGAGGCAGTAGGAACGCAAGTTCAAAGCCAGCCTCAGCAATGTGGCAAGACCCTGTCTCTAAATAAAATATAAAAAGTTCTGGGGAGGTGCTCAGAGGTTAAGTGCCTCTGAGTTCAATCCTGGATACCTCTCCCCCCAAGAAATTGACAGCATTGCTTGTCTGTGAGATGGAGGGGAAATGATTGGGAAGGAACATGGGGCCGGGGTGTCAGTTCCGGGTGATGTGTTTGACAGGTGGTGGTGACATGTGTATTTGCTATATAATTGTTCACAAAACAGTATGCACTCTCCCGCATGCAAATCTCAGAATCAATAATCGTCCAAGGGCATGGTAACTGGACCAGAGCTGGACTGAGCGGGTTCTCTCTCGAATGCTCCTCCAGCCCCCCAGCTCCTGCACTCTGCCAAGATGCCAGGTTCTGCTTGCTGGGGGACAGAGCCCGAGCCAGATGCTGCCAGGGTGTGGACCGAGCTGTCTGTCACCTCCCTGCTCCATCTCTCAGCTCCCAAACCCCCAGAAAGACGCTGCGGCCTGGTTTGTTTTAAACGGCTTTATTCAGGTTGGCTGGTAGTCACAGACTGGATCATGTGTACAGGGCGACCCACTCGCCCAGGGCGAAGCCCTCGGCCTCTCCCACCTGCCTGGCCATCGCTGGGGCGGCCAGAGGTTTGAGCCAGTTCCCGGGGAGGGGGTGGGGTGGTGGGCCCAATAGAAATATTTACAAGTCTCCAGGTGGGTGTCCCCCTGATCTGGAATGGTGAGGGAATTGGTGGCGGGGGCCCTTGGCTTGCAACAGTCCCAGGCCCCTGGGTACACTTGGCAGGATCCAAGAGGGGGCTGGGAAATCGGGGGCTGGCAGAGGGGGCTCCTAAGAGAGCCCTGAAGCCCCTGGAAGGGCTCCTGCTGGTGCGAACTCTGCGTGGGGCCCTGGGGCAGAGGGGCGGGCCTCCTGACTTGGGGTGCGCTCAGATGGCAGAGGCTGGTCTCCCCTCTGGATCAGTGGGAGCTGTTCTTCCTTATAAAGAAGCTGAACAGGAAGGGCCCTCCAGGAGGGGCCCCTGCGGGTCACCCCACCCCAGAAGGCTCTCCTGGGGGCTCCCCCCAGGTCCTTACCAGGGAGGGGCTCCAGTTCTGCCCAGAGGATTCGCGTCCGGAAGGCTCACGGCCCACACCCCAGTCCAGGCGGGGACGGCGGGAAGGAGGGAGGAGAGAAGGCTGGGAGGCCCGGCTCGGGACAGGCTGGGGACAAGCAAGCAAAGCAAAACACGGGACTCCACGGAAGCTGGTGACGGCGGGGGCAGCCCAGGCCTGGCATGGTCCCCACCCCAGCGCCCAGGGCGGGCGTCCCCTCGGAGCCCAGGACCACCTTCGCGAGCCAGGTCGCCGCAGGGTACGGGGAAGGGCGGGCGGGCTACATGCTGAGCAGGGGGTGCCGGGCGGCGGGGAGGCGGCCGGCCGCAGCAGTCCTGTCCCCGCGCAGCGGCCCGTCATGCACTCCGGCGGCGGGGCGGCGGCTAGAGGCTGCAGGCCTCGGGGTCCACCGAGCGCTTCCTCAGCTCCTTGCCCGGCTTGGGCGGCGGCGGCGCGGGCGCGGCCGGGGGCGCCTCGGGCAGGTGCAGGACGGAGTTCTCGCCCGGCTGCACCCGCAGGTAGGCCTTGACCTTGTGGTGCCGCGCCTTGCCGTCGCTGAAGTCGATCACGCGGCACTCGTAGGTGCCCTCGTCCGTGGGCTTCACCCGCGACAGCCGCAGCTTGTGGGAGATGTTGCTGCCCACCACCTTGACCACCTGGGGGCGACAGGGAGACGGTGACCAAGCGGCCCGCCCCAGGGGCCCCCCGGGATCCCAGCCACTCGCTCGGGCACCGAGGTCGGCACCAGGGCGAGTCCAATTGCGAAAGAAAAGAAAAGAACAACGTGGAGGGGATTCCACTGCCCAGCGACAGTGGCCCAACCGGTGGGTTCATGCAAGGGCACCGGGCGCAGCCTGCGAGGAGCCCCAGTGGGGAGCTGGCCGCGCCCAGCGAGGCCCTGGGCTCCGTGGAACGACGCCCTGCTGGTTCTGCAGACTGTGCGGGTAGGTGTTTGGAAACGGAAGGAAACCCCGCGGCCTCCCCGCAGTGGGGACTGGCCGACAGGGAGGCCCGGCCTGGGGTAGAGGGCACAGAGGAGGCTTCTCACCTGAAAGGTTCTAGTTCTTTCAGATCAACTGATTGCAAATCTTTCAGGGTGCGAGTAACTGTCCACCCCAGCGGGTGCAGCCAGAGTGATTGCTACCTTGTCTCTGTAAAGCTTTGGCTTTCTGTTAGTTGGTCTGATTTGATGGGGGTTTTAAACTTTCATTTTAAAAATTTAAAAAAGTTTTAACTTAGATAACAGTGAAGTACACATTCCTTGATGAAATTTCATTTATCTGTACGCCTATGTAGCAGCCATCCAGCACAAGGCATGGAACATGTGTAGCTTTCTAGAACATTCCCTGGTGCCCCTTCCTTGTCAATACTAACCCCCAGCTAGGGCCAAGCACTATTCCCACTTTTATTACCAGAGCTTCGTTTTTCCTGTTCTGGAGTTCTTTGATAGGAGAATTCCTTGCTGTGTTTGGTTTTTTTGACACAGCATAGTATCATGAGATTGCTCTGTGTTGGTGCACATGTCTGTTCTTTTTCATAGGTGTGTACTATTCCATTGGATGACCACATACCTTGTCTATCCAGTCACCTGCTGATGGACTTTTGGGTAGTTTCCAGATTAGTACTCTGACAACATGCCATGGATATTACCTTGCTGGGATTTTGGTTTTTCAATTCAAATAGAAAAAGCAGGTAGATGATTATGTAAGCTATACCATTGAGGAAGCTGAGCAAAGGACACAGGAGATTCTATGATCGATTTTTGCAACTTTCTATGAGTCTGTAATTCAAAATAAAAAGTTTTAGAGAAAAAGACTGGGATGTAGGTCAGAGGTGGAGCATCGTCTAGCAAGCCCAAGGTTTAGGTGGTGGGAGGGGGGCTTCCATCCTTCCTGGCCTCTTCCCACAGCTGGAAGCCCAGCTCCACCTGGACAGAACGATGGAGATGGGTTCCCAACATTCAGCCAGTGAGCCCCTTCCGAGCAGCTTGGTCCTCTGATCTTGCATCCACTGGCCAGACCTGGGGACCTCAGACCAGGGCCCAGCCCTGAGAGCCACCCATCCCTCTCTCCTGTGGCAACAGGCTGGCCTGATCCTGCCAAGTTCCAACTCCAGTTGGAAAGCCCAGCATTGGGCCGTGGGTGGGTGCCCCTGCTTGTCTCCCCAAAGTGAGGGGCCAGGAAGACAAGAGGATGGCTTATGGGAAGGTGCGTTCTGCCAACAAGTCTCCAGCGCTCGCCGGCACTCACATGTAACTTCTAATCACCTCGCTCACTTTCCCTCAGCTCCCAAGTGTAACATTCTTCCCCGACCTCCGGGCCTTTGCACAGGCTGGTCTCTGCCTATGTGCTGCCCCATCTGTCTTCAGCTTAAGACCCCTTCATCCTCAATCCCACCTCCTCCAAGAACTCCATCCCTCGGTCACACCCTCCATTTCATGGTAGTCACCACATTTTGAATCATTTACTTGTCTGTTGGCTTACTTCCGGTTTTTCTCCCTGGCTAAAACACAGCTGCCTTGTGGGCAGGGACAACAGCTGTTCTGTTCATGTGGGTGACCGCTGAGAGCCCAGCTCCCAGCAAACAGTAATAAGCATTTGCTGAGCGAGTGGACTCAGCCCATCTCCTTCCTCCATGGTACCTGGATGTCCCACTTGCTCATTTAGGGCACATTCACATGCATATACCCACTTCGCAGGTGGTGAAATCGAGGCTCCAAAGGGCGAAGTGACTGGTCCAGGAGCCCCCTGTGAGTGGCAGAGCTGGGAACTGAACCCCCACTGGACTCCATGCACACTCACCCTGGAGTCTGTGTGACAGGCCCACCAAGGGTCACCTAGAGCTGGCAGGGACACAAGGGGGCTTCTTGGCTTCAGAAGGTGAGAGGGTTGGTGGGCTGAGCAGGGAGCTTGGCCCAACCTCCCTTTGGCCGAGTCTTCCTGCTGGTCATCCCCACTTCCAACTAGGAAGACATGGGCTTACTACAGCAGGAGGTACAGAGGGGGGATGTAGGCAGAACTTCCCAGTGGCAAGCAGAGGGGAGTTCCTCAGCTGTCCCTCTTGGAGTGGGGGCCGAGGATCGCATGTCCCTTTCCCAGCACCGCCAGTGTCCCCAAGCCCGCCCTGAGGCTCCGACACCCCGACCAAGGGCACCGCGAGGCTGGGTCCTCGGCTCTCGGGCGAGTTAGGAGCCGCTGTTGCAAATGCGCAGCGGGAGCGAATTACCTCAACATCTGTTTCCCTCACGGATATTAATTATCCTTCATTTGTCAACCCTACAAGGCGCTAATGGAGTAATAATGCGAAGCGCCGGGAAGCGCGCCGAGGGAGGGAGCCGGCGCCGCCCCGCCCGCCGCCACCGCCCGCCCGCGGCCCCTGCCAGGCCCGGGCCCTTCCCCTGGGAGAGGACGCCGGGGACAGGGAGCGCCGCCTCGGGGCGGGTCCCGCGCCCGACCTCGGTCTTCCACCTGGGCTTTGCGCTCAGGCATTCACTCAACAAACACCAGCGCTCTCCCAGCGGCGCACGGCGGCGAACCCCGCAGTGCCTCCAGAGGCGGCCAAGGAAGCCAGACACAGGACAGGGACGCGCAGCCCCGGGTCTGCGTAGGCGCCGGCCACGGAAGGCGGAGGGTCAAGACCCTAAGGCCAGGGTTAGCAGTGCTCAGTGAGCCTCACAATCGCCCCACTTGGCGGGCACTGGGAGGATGCCCACTGCCTGGGGGAGAAAAGTGAGTCTCAGAGAGTGCAGCGGGCTTCCCCAGGACACCAGCTGGGGACAGGCCAGCCGAACCCCAGCTGGGAGCCTCCTGTGAAGGTCCACCTGCCCGCCCCAGGGCCCCATCTTGGGGAGCTCAGCCTGGAACCTGGCAGAGGGCCAGGAGGGGCCCATCATTCCATCCCAGCTTTTTTTTTTTTTTTTTTTTGCGGTGCTGGGGATTGAACCCAGGGCCTTGTGCTTGCGAGGCAGGCACTCTACCAACTGAGCTACATCCCCAGCCCACCATGCCAGCTTTTTCCTGGAGGGGGAAACAGTGTTGAGTCTCATCATTCACAAATGGTGCAAGAAACCTTCTGGCCCAGCCTCCAGGGGCCTGGAGTGGCCAGGAGGAGAGGAGACCCCACACGGTGGCCTTGCCATAAATCACAATCACTGGGCACAGCATCGACAGGCCTTCCCGGTGCAATTAAGTACCTAATTATGCTGAAAGGGATGAGGCCAGTCTTGGCCCTGACCAGGCCCAGGCTCCCTCCTGCTGGCCCCTTCCCAGGCCCTGTGGAGACCCCCTGGCCAGCTCTTCCTTCCCAACCATGCCAGGGAGAAGGGCAGTGCCTATCTGTGCGCGTGAGGCCAACTTTGCCTGCGTGTGGCCCCCGGGGACGATGCGGGATGGGGATTAGGAGTCAGAAGGTGCCTACCCTGCTCAGAGCCTCCATCAGCCGCACCCAGCTGCTCCACCAGCCCCTCGGCATGTTCAGAACCCAACTCAGGGTCTCCCCAAGGCTGGGCCCCCAGGCCTCACCTGCTCCAGCCAGACCAGCCAGGTCACCCTCCCTGTCTTCCTGTCTCCTCACTTCTGGGTCACTGCCCCGGCCTCTCCTGCATCTGCCCAGAGCTCCTGTGGCCCTTTCCCCTCTGTTCTTCCCTGTTGGTCAGACAGCACTGGAGGCTTTCACGGCTGCCCACAGCGGCCATGGGACCCACGGAGGACTCACCCCGCCCCCAGCCCCAGGCAGGGCAGGCCGGCAGCTCACCTCCTGGTTTGGCTGGCCATTTGTTTTCCTTTTGTGGGGTGTGGTTACTGGATGAACGATCGCCTGTCTCCCACCCTGGCCTGGGAGCACACGGAGGCCAGGGGCCGTGTGGGTGGCCAGGGCCATCCTGCAGGAATCTGTTTGCTGGGGTCCTCAGCCATCACCTTAGGGTGCTGAAGGCACCCCGGGAGGGGGAAATTTCTTAAAACTAGGAAGTCAGGGACTGGTCCGACTTTCAAAACTGATTACGGGGAGATCAACCTAAACTCTAGTACAAAGGACTTTAGTTAGATAAAGAGAGGAACTTCCAGAACTTGAAAATGGCCAATGAGCAGAAGTGTTTGCCCAAGCCACAGGATGAGGCCCTTCCGCCGACCGAATCCTTAGCATCTGCAGGCTGCCAGGGGAGACATTGCTAGGCCAGGGGTCCCTCCCCAGGCCCCGAGTTAAATGAGATAATTCGTGTAAAGTGCTCATCAAGGTTCCTGGCATATGGTAAGCACTCAATAAATGTTAGTGGCTGTATTATTACCATGGTGGTATTATTTTCTCACAGATGTCGGTCCTCCCATACAAGCGATCTCACTATAAGATTCTGAGCTCTTCCTATTCCCTTGCCCAGCTCCCTTCTCACAATAGCAAAAGGGGTCTTAGGATTCACAAATGCATGTTAACAAGTGTCCATCCTAGCAACTCCTGTCATTCACACAGCCACATCCACAGCACTTTACAGTTTCCAGTGCTTTTTGACATGAATTAGACAACAGCTAACTTGGGAAATGGAGACCCAGGGAGGTGGCAGAGTGGAACCAGGACTTAGCTCTGGGGACACTGAGAGCCCAGCCCACCATGTCCTCACCATCCCTACCCTGCTTCATTACAGTTGACTGAGTCTGGACTATCCCCAGGTTCACATGGCGACCCCAACAGGGTCTTATTATTGTTTGTTTTTCCGGTGTTTTTGGTGATGGAACCAACCTCGTGCGTGGTGGGCAAGTCCTGAGCTACGTCCATAGCCCTTTATTATTTTGAGACAGGGTTTCCTTAAGTTGCCCAGACCAGCCCCAAACTCTCGATGCTTTCGCCCGCTCCTGAGTCTCTGGAATTATACACGGGCACCACCGGGCCATGCCAGCCCTCCCCCAACCAAGCTCACTGAACTTGACAGCACTTCCACCTCCAAGAACCTGAGACCCCACAGACGCCCTCACTGCCCAGGTTATAGACTTCACTCTTTGGTTCACACAGTGTTTTTCAAAAGATCAAATTATGTTGCAACACTTAAAAACCAAGCCAGCCATCCCATCGAGCCAGGTGCAGTGGCACACACCCGTCATCCCCGTGACGTGGGAGTCTGAGGCTGGAGGATTGCAAGTGAGGCCAGCCTCAGCAACTTAGCAAGGCCCTGTCTCAAAAGATAAAAAGGGCTGGGGAGGTAGCTCGGTGGCAAAAGTGCTCCTGGCTTCAAGTCCCATTATAAAAAAGAAAAAGAAAAAAAAACAAAACAGGAGATATTGCACCAAAAGTAGTCTTTTGAGACGACGTGGGGATGAAGGTCTGGATCCCTGCCGGGCTGGTTGCCGGTTGCCCCCTGGAGATACAGGGCCTGGCTGCCCCAGGTCCCCACTTGTTCTGGTCACCTCTACACATGCCGCACAGGCATGGGAAACGCTTCGGGTCGTGGTGGCACGTCCGTGTACAAAACTCTGCAGGCGTGCTGGCCTGGGGTGTGAGTGTGCCGGTCAACTGTGAAGAGTCACTGGCACCTCCTTTGTGCCCGGCTGTGTTCTGGGCCCTGGGCATGTTCCATGAACCAGGTGGACTCAGACCTGGGCCCACTGTCTCTGGGGGAGAGATGGGAAGCAAATACGCACAGGGACGGATAATTACGGACAGAAACGCAGGGGCGGGGGCAGGGTGGGAGAGCAAGGGCTCCAGCTGTCACTGGGTGCCCTGGGAGAGGACAGGCAGGGCGGAGGGGAGGGGAGGGGAGGGGAGGGGAGGGGAGGGGAGGGGGGGGGGGCTGGAGGGGACTAGCCGCTGGGCGCAGTAATCCTGCAGAGCCTGCAAGGCCTCAGAGAGGTCCCAGCCTCCTCCTCAGCAGCAGGAGCCCAGGTTGTGGGGCTGCAGGCTGCGCTGCCCGCTCTGCCTCCGTGCGTCCAGGAGTCTCACCGAGTCCCTGCACGGGGCCTGCTGTGCCTTTGCTAAGCTGCCCCCCAGAGCCCAGCTGGGGAGGAGTGGCAGGGGTGGGGCACTGGGCTGAGCGCATTTATGTTATTTAACTAATTAGCATCATTGCATTCCCCTCACGTGGGGCCCAGAAGCCTCGAATTATAATCCTCTAAATCAATTAGATTAGTCTCTCTGTTGCCTGAGCTGCTCCTGCAACTGCGAACCGAATCGTAGAGAAGGGGTTTCAGTGAACGGGGTGCATACGCACACTCACGCGCGCGCGCGCACACACACGCACAGGCACACACGCACGCACACACACGCACATCTCCACCTGCCAGGCTGGGGGGTATTTGGGCAAGAAATGGACATCAAACCTGGATGTGCCCTGGCAGAGGATGAGAGCAGAAGAGGAGGTCGGGAGTGGACAGTCAGCCACCTTGGGCTGGAACTGATGGGATTGCTGGACTTCAGCGGTGCCCAGGGCCACCCAGCACAAAGGATCCTTTGAAGGTCCTTGCTCTCGCATTCACCTACCTCTTGCCTGAGTAGCTGCAGGAGCCTCCTCTCTGGCCTCCCGGCCTCCACCCTGAAGGCCAGGCACAACGCCCCTCTGTCTCCTAGCGCCCATTCACTAAGCTCTGACCTGTGGCTCAGAAGGACAGCATCTCCATGCATCTGTCTAATTGACCTTGAGGTCCTGGGCTTCCTCACTTGTCCTTGGAAAGGTGGGCATTGGCTCACGCCTGGAATCCCAGGGATTTGGGAGGCTGAGGTAGAGGACTGCAAGTTCCAGACCAGCCTCAACAACTTAGTGAGGCCGTAGGCAACTTAATGAGACCCCTTTCTCAAAATAAAAAATGAAAAGGGCTGGGGATGTGGCTCGGTGGTTAAGTGTCCCGAGGTTAAATCCCCAGTGCCCCAGCAGACAGGAATGTTTGGAAAGGTCACCCCTCCATGCACACATCCGTACCCCTGCGTGCTCTGAGTGTGCGGCTGACAGACTTCTGGCTTCCTGCCAGGCTGACCTCATGCCCCAGGCCTGGTCCCACAGTGACACTTGTCCCGAGGCGGGTCCCCTTCATTCAGTGTTCTCCCCTTCCTCTGGGAGGTACCAGGGATGAACTCTACCACTGAGCTATATCTTCAGCCCCTTTATTTTGAGACAGGGTCTCACTGAGTTGTGGAGACCGAACCTACTCTGGCCTCCTGAGTAGCTGGGATAACGGGCGTGTGCCACCACACCTGGCTTCTCCTGCTTTACCAATCCTGTCTGCCTCTTCCGGGCCCACCCTTGGGTGCCCCTGCTCCACAAAACCCACCATTCCCTGTGCCTCACTCAGCTCCAGTTAGCCTGAGACAGGGGTGCAGCAATACCAATCATTCCTGGGGGGTCAGCACCTCCTTAACCCCCCTGAACCTCCACTGCCTCACCAGTACAGTGGGTGATACCTGGCCTTCCCATGGAGTATGGCTAAAATAAAATGAGCTCACGTAAGCCAAGCACAGTGGAGTCTGCCTGTTATCCCAGTGGCTAAGGAGGCCAAGGCAGGAGGATCACAAGTTCAAGGACTTGCCTCAAAATAAAAAATGAGAAGGGCTGGTGATGTGGCTCCGTGGTAAGTGCCTGGGTTTAATCCCCAGTACAAAAAAAAAGTCAATGCATAAGAAGTCCTGGCGGGTCCTGGAGTCCCTGCCCCTGGAGCCGGGTCACCTGAGGGACCCAGGGACCCAGGGACTCAGGGACCAGGAGATGCTGTGGCTGTCAGTCATCATGGGCTCAAAAAAGCCGCTCGGTCTCATTAGGGCTTGTTGGTTCCCCAAATAAAAAATGCCACACGATGGGCGTGGAGCGCGAGGCACAGCCAGTGCGACAGGAGGGATGCATCTCTTCTCTTGTCATTTTTTGTGCCTGTCATTCAATGAATTTGAAAAATCTCCGGCTTTTAAAACACGGAGCAGGGCCATTTTTCCCCCTTCTGTTTTCCTTCTCCTCCATCTTCTTGCCCAACCTCCCCGCTGAAATGAACCACGGGGAAAAAATTAAAGTCACAGCTGAGCCCTCCATAGAAACCCTGCGAGAAGTCATTATCAAACTCACACTTATTTTGGTGGCGTCCTTCCCTGCGTCCTCCTGGTGAGATGCTTTTAGCTGTGGGGAGGGGGAGGGGCGGAGAGAGCAGAGACAAGGTGTTAGCCTGGAAGGGGGTCGGGGACACTTCCAGGTGGGTGCAGGGGACAGATAGTGGCTAGAGGGAGGCTGGACGCGAGGGGCACGCGCCGAGCCCCGTCACTGTGCACAATACACTTTAGACAAAAACTGAAATCCTAATAAAAAGTAAGCAAAAGCAGATTCCAGTCGGCTACAGCGGAAGGAGCTCAGGGGCCACCAGATCGGGTGCGGGGGTCTTTCAGCTCTGTGTCCACTCGGGACAGGGGAGGGGGTTGGAACACAGAAGATAAAGGAGATGCACTTGACATTGACCTCGCAGGCTGTGTTTGGGTCTAAACCGGGTGCACGCTGGCACAGCCTGCTGCTGTACCCTGTGCCCATCTGCAAAGGCGTTTGCCCTTTGAGGCGGAGCAGATCCCCTTGGAGCCCCGCCCCCTGAAAGTCCCTGCGGGGTGACCGAAGGCTTCCCCCTGTGGGCTTCCTCTGGCTGCCCAGTCCTCTAGGCCTGCGCGAGGCAGGAGAGCTGGGGCCCCGACAGCCCCGGAGCAGGCAGAGCATGTACTCGTGTGTACCAGGAGCGTGCGCAGCTGTGTGGTGTGGCAATGTGGGCACGTGCGCGCGTGTGCGACGAATGTGGACGCAGGTGTTTGCACGGCCCTTCACGTAGTCACGTGTGTGAGGATGCGGGACTTGGAAAGCGGACCTGGAGACAAAGATGCAGGAGCTGCTGGTCTACCTGGGAGGCCACCGAAGAAATGCCAGTGGGAGGGGACTCCAGGAGCAGCACGGGAGTTAGGGAGTGAGAGGAAAGAAGGAAGGACAAGGACGGGCAGGTGGGGGTGACTGGGCTAGTCCCACATGGGCGTTGGGCGACAGAGCCTCATCCTGCCGGGCACCTTTGCAGAAGTGCAGGACACTCTTAAGTTGACCTGGGGGGGGGGGGGCCCCCCAACCCCCCCACTCACTGGTGAGGCTGCTCCTGCCTCCTAGAGGTCAGCAGCCTCCAGAGAGCCCTCAGGCAGAGTGGCAGGAGTTGGCAGGTGGCGGAGGTGTGTGCTGGGCGGGGCCTGGGCCAGGACCCCCAGCATCTGCAGTGGAGGGGTGCACATGTGAGCACGTGCGCGTGGAGACGAGGGTGTGGGCGGTGACAGGTGTGGGTGGTGACCAGCGAGGATCCACCTGCTGGTGCACATGGGCGATTGAGCTTGAACTTGGGAGTGAACTCGGCATCAGTGCTGCCCCGACTGCAGAGCCCTTTGCAGAACAACGGCTGTGACCTGCTTTCCCCACGGTGACTGAAGGGAGGGCCTCTGTGCTCTGGGGCCTCTCCACCGCGGCCTCTCAGGGGCGCAGCCCAGGTCTCCCGCCTGCCCTCTCCCCAAACCAGCCTCCACTTTGGACACCATCTGCGAGGGCCCAGGGGGTGGGGGAAGCGGGGAGGAGCCCACCGCTGGCCCTGGGTCCCTCAAGGAGTGTGGGCAGAGGACACCGGCCCTGAGGGCGCCCGGGGCCTTACCTGGTTGGAGGCCCAGGCCTGCTTGTCGGCCCAGTCCCGGCGGCTGCGCACGTACCACCACTGGATCTCCAGCGAGTAGGACGGGGAGCCGCTGCCGCGGAAGGAGCAGGCCATCTCCACGTCCTCGCCTGTCCGCGCCGTCATGTCGTGGGGCGTCTCTGTGAACAGGGCTGTGCGAGAAACGGGGAGGAGAGGCGGCTCAGGAAGCCACAGGGCCGGCAGCGGGGAGGCAGAGGCGGGGGAAGTGGAGGCCGGTGGGAAGGCTGGACTCAAGTGGGCACCGGGCGAGGCCGGTGAAGCTGGCAGAGCAAGCAGTAGTTGGCAAGGAATGCAGTGGAGGAGAGTTCTGGGCCTGGAGGCCACACTGTGAGCTGGGCCTCTGCCAGAACCCAGGCATGGGGGGGGGGGGACACTGGACAAGGAGGCAGGAGGCAGGGAGGCTGTCCATCCCCCTGTGCTTCCCGCTTCCCTCTGGAGTCACTCCCGGCACCTGCCAATCATGTTGAGCTCCAAGTGGGCCCTCCACTCGGAGCAGGACCCCCCTGCCCATGTCTGTGCACTTTGTCCCCAGAGGTGGCAGCTCCTTGACAGCAGGGACAGGAGCTCCTGGGCGAGGTCCCTGGTGCAGAGTGGCCACTCTGTGTGTGTTGAAGGGGGTCCTTCTCGGTCCTCTCGGGCACCACTGCCTCCTGCCCATGGCTCCCCTAGCCCAGCAGAGCCCAGCCTGGTGGCCCCACACCTGCCTGGTGGAGAAGGCAGGTCCCCGATGTCCCCTCCCGCCACATGCCCCGCCTCTCATCTCCCCAAACAAATATTGTCCTGAGATGTAAGTAGAATTCTCTCCTCTTCTCTGATGATTATCTCATCCTAGAAAGGCCCCCCGCAATGTGCGGGTCGCCAGGGAAATGATGTCTGTCAGCAACCCCCGCCACGCCCTCCTGGTGGCTGCGCCTTCCAGGTCCCCGCCCCAGCCCCAGGGGCCCTCCTGCCCTCTGCTGCTTCAAGGGAGAGGGTGTCCCAGGCTTGGAGGGGGTCCTGGATTCGAGCCCCTGCTCTGGGGTCACCCACCTTGTTCCTCCCCAGAACCACGAGGGCTCTGGATGACCTGGATGGACAGAGCCTCCATCTGGAAGCTTCTGCACACAGGTTTCCTCCGGGAGCTTTACCTGATGTTGGGTTTGGGCCCCTGGTTTGGGTCTCCGGGCAGCCGGCACACCCCTGATCCAGCGTGGAGGTTGGAAAGAGGTTCGAGCAGGCTGCCCACGTCCTCTGCGTGGGAAGGGACTGGCCGCTGTGAGGGGAAGCAGGCTGCTTGTGGGTGGGTGACTGGCTTGGGTTTCTGGGCCTGAGCACTGGCAACCCGGCTCCTAGGGCTGGTGTGACCTAGTGAGCCAGGCCCTGGGTTTGACCCTCCTAGGGGACAGCAGGGGGCCGTGCCCTCCCACCTGCCTCCATCACACCGTGGCCACACCTCCCTCCAGGGCCACAGACCCAGTGGTCCTCGGCTCCCTCCCTGCCTATCCTCTCAGGCCCCACCTTTGGTCTCCAGGGAACCCTGTGGCTTCTGCCCAGGAGCATCTCCAGGCTCGCCGCTCCCACCCCAGCCGCCATCCCGGCTCCCTGCAACCTCCTCTCTGGCCTCTGGCTTCCACACTTCCCCAGACACTCGGTTCTCAGCACAGCAGTCAGAGGGATTTGGGCAAAACATAATCCATCCCTGTCCCTTCTCTCCTCACAGCTCCCCTGTGGATATCCCCACCCAAGGTCAAAGCCAAAGTCCTACAGTGGCCGGCGAGGCCCTCTGTGTTGGGCTGTGCCTCCTGTGTGAGCTTCCACTCCACCCCTCACTTAATCTGTTCCCAGCACAATGGTTCCCTTGCTGCTCCTTGAGCACTGCAGTGAGATCCTACCACAGGACTTTTGTACAAGCTGATCCCCGCTGTCTGGAACACTCTTTCCCTAGATTCCCACATGGCTCCCTCCTTCCTCTGCTTCAGAACTCTGCTCATCTCCGCAGTGAGGACTGCCCTGACCACCTCATTTACAACAGCATCTCTCACCCCAACCCAGCACTTCAAATCACCCTGCCCTTCCAACACGCTCAGTGCTGGCCCAGAGGGAAATGTTCTATAGCTGAATTAAAAATCAGTCCATATGTCTATTGATCACTTTAAATGTAGCACCAGCTGATCGGGTGTGGTGACACATGCCTGTAATCCCAGCAACTCAGGAGGCTGAGGCAGGAAGGTCGCAAGTTCAAGGCCAGCCTCAGCAATTTGGTGAGACCTTGTCTCAAAAAATTAAAAAAAACAAAACTGGGGATGTGGCTCAGTCTAAAACACGCTTGGGTTCAATCCCCAGTGGAAGGGAGGGATGGAGGGAGGGAGGGAGGAAGGAATGAAGGAAGGTAGGTGGGTGGCTGGTTGGTGTGGCTGAGGACCTGAATTTTATTTTATTTTATTGAAATCAGTTAAACTTAAATGTAATTAGCCACTAACAGGTGGCGGCCACTAGACTGGTCAGCACAGCCTACGCTTGATTTCTGGATGGTGATTCCCTGTCCGCCCTTCCAGGAGGCAGCAGCTGTGTTGTCTGGTACGCTGATCTATCTCTAATGACAAGAGAAGTGCCTGGCACGTAGTAGGTGCTCAGTAAATACTTTAGGATGAAAGGCTAATGACAGGCATGGCTGGGCAGAGGTGCAGCAGTCCAGAGCTCACGGCATGCTGGGCGTCTTGGGCCAGCCTTCTCTGGAGCCCCCCGGAGACTCCCTTGCCATCTGGGGCCCACAGAGCCCCTTGCCTGGGGCAGGTTCTGCCTCCGTCCCAGCCCCCCTGCTCCAGTGCTTTACAAATAGGAGGAAGGTGGCGAGGCCCCTAGTGGGATCGGAGCTCACCAGGAGTGTGACCCTGGCTGGCAGAGGGACAGTAGGAAGGACGTGGCTGTGACGTCCCCAAGTGCCATTGATTGAGCCACAAAAATCAGAAAGTACCACAGTGGGGAAGAGGAGCCCAGAGCTGTCAGCTCAGCTCAGGATCAAGGTCGGGCAGCATAGAGCCAGCCCTGCATCCCAGGCCAGTGAGGCTCAGTCACCCGCTTCTTCCAGAAGTGGGACAGCCAGGGAGCCGGGCAGGCAGGACGATGGGGCTCACCATGAATCTCGAAATTGACTGAAAACCCTGACCTGGCCCACCTGTTCATTTCAAGGCTCAGAGAGGGCAGTGTCTGCCCTGGAGTCACTCAGCAGCCCAGGGTTAAGAGGCCAGCCTGGGCTCTGAGTCTTTGCAAGGTCCTCTTCCAGAAACAGAGCCAAGCCCTGCAGCCTGGGGTGGACAGGACCCAGGACAGGACCCAGGACAGGACCCAGGACAGGACAGGACCCACCACACAGCCGCTTCTCCACCCGAGCCCAGCAACACCCATGGAGGGTGGCGCTGCCCAGAGGAAACAGAGTGGAAGTCACACCAGGAGACACGGAGGGACTGTTTCACCTTCCAGCCGTCACAGTGAAAAAAAGTAAAAAAAAAAAAAAAAAGTGAAATCAATTTTAATAATGTATTTTATTTAACCTGAGATATCAAAAAATTATTATTTTAACATGTAATAAAAATTACTAAGCGACATCTTACATTCTTTTTTCGTGCTAAGTCATGGGAAGCGGGGTGTATCTCGCACGCTCCTGGCACGTCTCAATTTGGACAGGCCACCTTCATGGGGCTCTGGGGTTGGACCTGCAGATGTCCCGGCAGGTGGTCAATGGCGCCAGCCCCGGGTGCCCTCCTGAGTGCCCGCAGCTCAGAGGACACAGCCATGCCCAGCACCAGGGAGCAGCCTTACCACGGTCACAGCGGGCGGGACTCCATCCCAGCGCCGACTCCCGATCCTTGCTTTTCCCAGGGCACTTGGACCCTTTTCCGCTTGAGGGACTTTTTGTGAAGGGAGGCATTTGGCCCAGCCAGGGGCAATGGGGGTGGGTGTGGGGGGGCTTCCATGAGGAGGCGCTACCCAGCCTCCGCCACAGTGGGGCGGGGAGCAGAGGGACTTTAAGGACAGGTGAATCAGGCTCCTGGGCCTCCTGGGGGCTGCTGTGGGTACAGCCACCAGCCGTCCTGCCCCTACCCTGGCCCCAGAGTCTCCCAGTCCCCTGACCTTGCCAGGAGCAAGCCAGGCGGGGTGGTGGCCCCTGAGAGTCCCCTGGGCTCCAACCTGGTGGTGAAGGGGACAGTGTGTCTGCAGGACATGCAGGGAAACCGAGGTGCTGGCCATGGCATGGTCCACAGCCAGCCCCAGGGGAGCAGCCTCGGGCACAGGGACGGGCGGGCGGCCAGGGGTGCAGGACGGAGCCCGGCGACAATAGACCCTCCCACTCCTGAGCGTCCGCTGGCCACACTGGACGAGGGGGTCATCCTGATGGCCCAGAGCCCTGAGGTGTGTCCCAGTGGTCCCCCGGCGTGCTGAGAGCTTCAGAGGGGAGCGGGCAGGCAGCCAGGACAGGCTGGTGGCAGGGCAGGTGTGCGTGCTGAGCGGAGGCCTGAGAGCCCAGGCTCCGCCAGCCTGGCCCAGGTGGGCATAGCCTCGAGCACGGTCACCTGCTCCCATTGGACAGACGAGGAGAGCAAGGTCAGAGAAGGGACGTGGCAAGATTCACGCGGAGCCACCCTGGACACCTAGGCCTGGCCGGCTGTGTGACCATGACCCCCAGCCATCGGCCCAGGGGAGCTGGGCACAGGCTCCTCTCCATCTGTCCCAGCCTCTGACCCGCAGCTCTGACGGGCAGGACTCTGCCCCCCACTGCCCCCACCTGTAAGGACACTGCACCAGCCCAGACCTGGGAGGGGACCCCTACACATGCTGGCCACGTGATGACCAGGATGTGGGAAGATTAACGATTGTGAAGAAAGAAATGCTGCTCGCTTTGTGCCCGCCACTGGGCCAGGCCTTCACACACCCTCTCCTGCTCCCAGCTTGGCCCTATCGTCCCCAATTTTTAGTTAGGAAGCTAAGGCTCAGAGAGGTTAAGTGAGCTGCCCAAAGTCACAGAGCATGTCAATGGATAAACTGAACCCAGTTCTAGAGGACCGCAGAGAGGGAGCCTGTAACCCCAGACCCTCCTCATGCACCCCGTCCCTACTTCTTCCCTCCAGCCCCCAGCCCCTCAGCCCCACGTCAGCATCAGGGCCAAGCTGGGGACACACAAACCCTCTATGTCAGAGCAACTTGCAGTCCAGGGGCTGCTGTAGTTGCGGATGTGGGAGGAGGAGGGGGTCTGCTCTCCAGCCCCAGGCCCAGCCGCTGGGCTCTCTGGGAAGACGATTAGGATTCTGCAGGGGGAGCCACAAGGATTTCTGGGTTGGCAATGCCTTCCTTCCTGCTTGTAATTGGGGCTGTGATGTGTTCATCCAGCCAGGCGACAGGACAGGTCATCGGCTACAGGAACGGCCGGGTCTGAGCGCAGGCTTTGGCTTCCGGGGCAGGCAGGAGACAACCTGGGGCACCTGACTGGCCCTTCAACACGGGCCCTGGGGCCGACCCAGCCTCCCAGGCCCTGGCCCAGCACACACGGGGAGGGCTCTGCTTCCAGGCCTGTGCTCAAGGCCTGTCCCCAGGACGCGAGTGTGTGACCTGCGTCAGCCCTTTGCCTCACTCAGCCTCAGTTTCTTTATCTGAGAAAGGGGAGAATGAGAGGCTGGTGAGAAATGGCCACAAGGTGCCTTGTGCCTCGTGCCTAGCACACAGTAGGTGCTCAATAAATAGCACTCTCTTCTCTCATCTTCTCACTCCCATAGTCCAACATAGCCAGAAAGGTCTCGAGTTTTTTGTTTGTTTTTGGTACTGGGGATTGAACCCAGGGTGCTTTACCACGAGCCACGTCCCCAGATCTCTTTACTTTTTATTATGAGACAGGGTGTGCCTAAATTGCTAAGGCTAGCCTCTAACTTGAGATCCTCCTGCTTCAGCCTCCTGCAATGCTAGAATTACAGGCATGCACCACCATGTCTGGCTTCCAGAAAGATCTTTAAAGATGCTTCCTTCTTGCCTCAGCAGATGACACCATGGGCAGTATCTGTATTTCATCGGCCCATGACCTCTCCCACACAGCTCTGGCTCCTCTCTGGCCTCCATCTCCCAGGAGCCTCTGGCCCAAGGGGTTTGTCCCCCCAAGGGCAGCTGTAGCCTGGCCCCTGGCTCACTCCACCTCCAGTGAGATTTCCCATCCCAGACCCTGGTCAGCCCCGAATCGCCTTTCTGCCTTGGCATGACCTCCCTGTCCTTCTGGTCTTCTGATCCTGGTGGGAGGCCTCCTGGAGGCCTGCAGAGGATAGTCCCCAGCCAGCCAGCAGCTCTGCGGGAGCAAGAGCAGGGCACCCCGGGTTGCTGGGGACAAGGCAGATCCTGTCACAGAAAACTAAGACAGAGCTGGGGATCCAGCAAGGGAGCCACCCGGGCCCTCCCATCAGGTCACACTGTGAGGGAGGGAGCGAGGGAGGGAGGGCAGCATGGAGGAGGGACGGAGGGAGGGAGGGAGGGATGGAAATGTCATCCCAGAGATGGGGGAGGCCGAGGCAGAAGGACCCCAAGTCCAAGGGCAGCCTCAGCAATGTAGGGAGACCCTGTCTCAAGGTGAAAACATGGAAAGGGCTGGGGACCTTGCACAGTGGTAGAGCACCCTGGGATCAAGCCAAATTTCGTCACGCATATTTTACCACCACTTTTTTAAAAGTCTGGCGACACACAACAGCCCCAGCCCGCTCCCCGCCCTCCCTCCCCCTGGCGGGTCCCCCTGCCCCGCTCTTTCTCCACACCCTCTGCTGTGCTCCGTCCACTCCTCACTAACCTGCTCTGTTTGCCTCTTTACCTCACTTGCTCTCTGACTTCCAACCGCAGCGCCCGCTCCCTGAAGACTGTGGACTTGGGTTTGCCTACAGCGAACACAGTGCCAGGCACATAGTAGGTGCTCAGTGAACACAGCGGCAGCTCCAGCAGCGGGCAGGGAAGGACCCATTCCCCTCTCTGGGCGGCCTGGGGGCTTCTGCAAACACCCCCACTTGGGCCCAGCTGGGAAACTGCCGGCCCTTGGGGTCACGGCATCTAAAGCCTGCAGGCCCTGGCTCCAGCGGACCCCTCTAAGGCCACTCTGGCGCTCACGGCAAGCGAGTGGGGAGAGGTAGGAGCTCAGGAAGGCTGCTCCCTTTTGAAATGGGCCAGCGAACGTGGGGAAGCTCCAACTTCCTTCTTCTTTTGGCATTGGGAATTGAGCCTAGGGGTGCTTAACCACTGAGCCGCATCCCCAGTACCCCACTCGCCTTTAACTGAGAGAGGATCTTGCTAAGTTGCTTAGGGCCTCACTAAATTGCTGAGAGTGGCCTCAAACTTGTGATCCTCCTGCTTCAGCCTCCCTCCCAAGTCCCTGGGATGCACCACCATGTCCAGCACCTTTCTTCCTCTTGAGAGGCGGAGAGGAAGGCATTTTGGAAAAAAGCTTAAGGAACTGCAGTGTGCCCTGGTAGGAAGAAGGCGACCTGGGCCTGCGACAGGAGCTGGAGCCCTCTCTTCTGGAAGTTATAAAAGGATCAACCCTGATGGACCCTCCCCCTTACCCTTACCCTAGGCCAGGCCCTCTTCCAGGCTTCCCAAGATGTCTCAGATCACACCCTTGCTCCCAGGGAGCCTACAGTCTATGGCTGAGTCAGACATACACACCAGGGACTGTTGAATGACTGCCGTGTACAGTTGCTCAGGGTGTGCAGTATTCACATGCAGGGCATGGACTGCAGCACTCACCGAGGATCGTGTAGGGCACACTGTGCACAGGGGCTCTGGGAGAAGGGGCCAGGTCTGGGCGATCCTGCAGTGTCTGCCTGGAGGGCAGGGAAGGCTGCGGGAGAAGGGCCATGTCTGAACTTGAAGGCTGACTGGGGTTGCTGGTCAGGGAGACTCAGAGTAGGGAAGGATGCCACAGAGGGTTTCCTGCGTCCAGCCCTTGGGGCCACCCCTGCATTTCCACAGGATCCCTGTGCCCCCGCACGATTATTCACTTTATTTTCAAAGCATCTTTCCCTTTTTACTTAAATAAATTCAGCTTAAAAGGAGACTTTTATAACTGCCGTAAACAGGAAATCAGCACCACTTGCCATAAACAGAGGGCGACTGTAAACCCAGCGCTATGAAAACCGAACAGCGTCGCGCACCGAGCCAGGGAAGGAGGCCCGCTGAAGGCCCAGCCTCCGTCTGGGGTCTTTCTCATTAACGAGGGATATTGGCAAAACTCAGGTGTGAAGTTCAGAGCCAGCGCCGAGCAGAGATGTTCTTCTTGATCCAAAGGGGCCTGGGATGCAGGTCCTGCTGAGTGGACACCAGTGGGCGCTCACCTCCATCCCAGCCTGGCTGCCTGTGGCCTCTAGTCCTGCCCTAGGGCTCAGCCTGAGTTGGCCCCTCCGAGGCCCCACCTGTGCTGGACCAGATACCCAGAGGCCTCCTGAGTCCTGCTGATTCTTCCTGTGTCCCCTTAGTGCTGCCTGAACCTGAACAAGGTGAGGACAAACCCTGATTAAGGAACAGCGAGGCCCAAACGGATACCTCGGAAAAGAGCCAAGAGCCACAGATTGGGCCATGGCCTGAAGGGTCGAACCAAGGAGGCCACGTTTTTTCTTTCTTGGCACTGGGGACTGAACGCAGGGCCGCCTCGCCACTGCGTTACACCCTCAGGCTCTTTAACTTTTTATTTTGAGGCAGGGTCTCACTATGTTGCTGAGGCTGGCCTCAAACTTGTGATCCTCCTGCCTCGGCCTCCCAGGTGGCTGGGATTACAGGTGTGCACCACCATGCCTGGCTCAGGGAAGTCACTTCTTGAGAAATCAGGCTTCACTCCAGAAAAATGGGGAAAGAAGGTTGTATGTGTATTAGAACGAATGTGAAAATGTTATGGAGTAGAAGACAGAATTCATGAATTTTGAATGAACTGGGACACATCAAAGAAAAGCTGCCCGTGGGGGGGGGGGTGATTTCCTCTCCTTCACAGGCAGACGCCCCCGCTGAGGGCTTCCTGTCCCATCCAGTCCAAGGCCCTGTCCCTCTCTGCAGCCTGTGCTCCTCAGACCCCCAACCCCACCGCCCCCATTCCCCATCTGTGAACAGGAAGGGTCAGTTTGTTGACCAAAGTGGGAAAGGGACCAGGAGGAAGGCGAAGGCTGGGGAAGGGGAGCCCAGGATGCCCGCTGAGGAAGTACGCGCTGCCACTCTCCCCAGACTTGCTGTGTGGCTTTGTGTGAGCTACCTCACGTCTCTGAGCTTCAGTCCCCACCTGTCGTTGGCTGCAGACTTATTGTGAGGACCAAATGAACTCATGCAGGCCAACAGCCTGTTCCAGCGAGGTCCACAACACCCACTGTGACCTGGCGGGACCAGCTGGGGTCTGCGTGTCAGCCACCGCAAGCACATTTGCCCGGCGGGGTCGCTGCCAGCCCTGGCGGGTGCGGGGAGGGCTGCCCTGCCCAATGCAGATCGAAGGACGTGACATTCCCGAGCACTTCACTGTGTGCTGGGCCCAGTGATGCTGAGCCTCGGTCTCCTCACCTGCAGAACGGGGATGGCGATCGTCACGGCCTCGAAGTATTGCTGTCGGGATGAGACGGTTAACACCCGCCCCGGGGATCGCCCTGCGCTGCAGCGGTGCTTCCTTTGTCTCAGTTTATTTTGAATTGAAATGAAATTTACATAACTTAAAATCGACCATTCTAAAGTGGACAGTTCAGGCGTTTGGCCCATTCGCTGGTGCACAGCCACCAATGTTTATCGTCACCCTAACCGAAGGCCCACAAACCGCCTGCCCCCAGCCCCCAGCCCCTGGCAACCCGGCTCTGCTGCCGATCCCAGCTCGGCATCGCCGGCTGTGGTAGCCCGGGGCAGTACCCCACCACTCCACGCAGAGGTGGTTCAACGCAATGGAAGACCTCTCCTGACCCACAGCAGCTAGAAGGGGCGCTACCGGGCTCTGCACCTTACAGATGGGGAAACTGAGGCCCAGAGATGGTGTGGACGTGGCCTGGTGCCCGCCAGGCAGCACGGACAGCGGCGGCAGTGCTGGTGCCGCAAGGGCCAGGGGGCCTCCTGAGGCCACCGGCGCATATTGAGGGAGACAGCAGCGGAATTACAAATCCAGGGAGATTTCAGGAGAGTGAAAATATTCTGGCACTTGCAGGATTGTGGGAGCTGAGCAGGGGTCCCCGGTGGGACTCCCGCAGCCTCTTCCCACACGTCTGCGCCGCAGGAGTGAGGGGGTGGGAGGGCCAGCAGGGCCAGCAGGGCCAGGCAGGGCCAGCTGGCCGGACGATGCTTCCCTCCTCTGCACCCATGGACGGCTCGGGCCCGGACTCGCACCCCAGTGTCCAACCCCAAACCCAGGCAGGCACCATCCCTGGCAGAGGCCACAGAGGGGGTGAGTGGGGGAGGGCAGGCGGGCAGCTAGCGGCAAGGGTGGAGGGCCCAGAGCCCTAGAGGCTGCACCTCAGGTCCAGTGGGGGGCGAAAGAGAGAGGTGGGGACATTAGGGGAGGCCAGGGATAGAGAGCAGAGTGGAAGGGAAGAGGGGTGCGTGGAAACGGGGTGCAGACACCAGCAGCAGGGAGAGGCTGAGGCAGACTCCTGGGATGCTCCACAGCAGGGTTCCGGGGTGTCCAGCTGGCCTGGGTCAAACCTGGGCCCCACCCCAGCCCCAGCCCCTGTGGGAAACCCAGCCGGCGGCACTAGAGGGATGCGCTCTGGGGTCGGTGACACCTCCCAGTGGGCAGGTCTCCAGCTGTTTCCTCAGCTGCAAGGTGGGCACTGTGAGGAGCCAGAGGGTGCATGTGCCTCCCAGGGCACTGCCATGCTGGGGATGACTACCTCCTTTTGTGGGTGGCCCTGCTCCAGCTCCTGCCTCCCCACGGCTCCAGCCCCTCTGTTCCATGCTGGGGAGCGGCCGGGGCCTAGACTCTTTAAACACAAGGCTGATCCACACCAGAGAATCCCTGGCGGAAGGGCTGCTGCCCCACCCCAGGACCCTTGCACTTACGCGGTTCCCTCTGTGGGGAGGGATTTAACATGTCTCAAGGCAGACAAACAGAGCAGCAGAGCTGGGGGGAGGCTCCGGCTTCCAGCACCTAGCTGGAGCCTAGTGACCACTGCTGGGGACTCTGGGGGACATTAAGCGGTCGCCTGGCCCATCCTGGACCTGCCCTGGAGGCCTCCCTGGGCCTCAGCCCTCCCCCACCTGCCAGGAGACCATTAGTGTGGCTTTGTTTTGAGCGCGATTTCCACTACCTTGCGCTTTGGCCGCAGGGCCTCCATTAGGGACCCTTTCCCTGGGCCGATGACAGGCGGCAAACAGCTCCCCAGCGAGCCGGCAGTAATTGCTGCTGCCTCCAAGGCCGGAAATGATTTTTTTAAAACCTCACAAAGCAAAACAGACACCCTGCCGTCTGCTCACAGCCTTCCCGCCTCAGCCGGGAACCAAGCCCGGGGATCCCAGGAAAGGGGATGCAGTCAAGGGCCCCTGAACCTGGGACACACCCTTAACATGCCGGGAGAGGGAAAGTGACCCTGGGCTCCCACCTTGCTTTGAATGAGGTCTGGGGCTGTGGCCCACCACGCCCCGAGCCTCCCTCTCCCCAAGGTGGGTGGGAAGAACGGGTGCCCAGCACACCTGCTTGGGGGCTACACATGTGACAGGGCCCTGGGCATCCTGGGGAGGTGAATATGGAGGAGAAACAGGAGGTCGGTGGGGACAGCAGAGAGCGTGCCAGGCCAGGAAAGAGCTTGGGGAGGTTTGAGGCTGGGCAGGAGTGTGTGACCAAGGACAGCAAGGAGGCCCGCATGCTCACCCATGCACACGCTCGCACGCACGCGCACACAATTCCCACCTGCCTCCCAGCCCAGGTCTCATCGTCCCTGGACTCCGCAGCCAGCCCGAGCATCCCGGGAGCCCACACTCAGTGAGGCCTGAACCAACCTCCGTGCCTTCCTGGCAGGCAGCCTCTTCTCCCCCAGCCTCCCCACACAGAAACCACCCAGGGCTGCCTCTGCCCCGTGCATCAAGACCAGACCCTGCTCCCAGCGGCTCCAGCTCCAGCCTGCCTTCCAAATGCACCCGCGAGGCTGTCCAGATGCAGCCCTGTAGGAGGACCCAGGCAGCTGGGCGAGGGGCCCGCTCCCGGCCCTGGGGTCCCTGGATACGAGCCTCAGGGATCTGTCTCCCCCAGGAAGTCTTCCCTGACGGCACCAGGCACCCAGTGATCACCTCCCTCCAGAGACCCCCCTCGTAGTGGTCACCTCCTAAGCCCCATACTGGGTTTGTCTCTGTCCCCTTCTCCGTTACCCCTGTGCTTCCCACGAGATGCTCATCAAGGACCCTCGGGGGAAATGACGCTCTGTCCTCGAGGTCGCCCCAGAGGGGAGCAAGGACTCCTGTCCTTCTCTGCCACAGACCTGCCCATGTCCACAGGCCAGGCCTGGCTCCTCTCTGGGCTTCAGTTTCCTCCCTGGGGAAACCAAGTCTGCTTCCTGGGGGAAAGGAGAGAGAGAGGCAACGGGGCCTCAACTAACCCTTGGAAACTATGGGAGAACCACGTGGCCTTCTAGGAAGTTATCAGTCACTAACATGACCTTCTGGAGAGGACTGTGACCTCTGGAAAAATGAGGAACCACTAGCCTAAGAAGCTTAGTGTCCCTTCCAGCTCTGCCATTTGGTCACTCATTCATTCATTCACTCACTGACATTTATTGAATGCCTGCTCTGTGTGGGTGTCATTTTGATATATGGAATATATGTGTGCATAATCCTGAGACGTCACCCGAGCAGGGTGTGTGCGTGTGTGCGTGTGTGAGCACGCACGTGTGTGCGTGTGTGAGCGCGTAGAAACAGGGAGAATCGGGTGGGGGCAAGAGAGGGGAGCTGGGTACAGCAGAACAAGGAGAGAGACACAGAGATGGAAAGAAATTGAAAGAGGTAGAGAAGGACCTGGAGAGAGACCCAAGGAAAGCAGGCCAGGGAGAGAAGGATCCAGACGGAGGGCGGGCAGATCCCTGCGCACGTGGGCAGGCCACCCTGTGCTGGCAGCTCTCCGCGGTCCTGACCCTGTCCAGCTCTGGCCTTCCCGGGGCTGCTAGGGCTCAGCTTGCCTCCCAAGGGCCCCCGGTGAGGAGACGAGGGGAGGCTGGCACAAGGCAGAGGACACTAGCCTGGTCCCCTCAGGCTGGGAAGCCAAGGGACCCCCGGGCCCCCTCCCAGCCTGCCCACAGCCCCTCAAGCCGCAAACACTCCAGACATACTCAGCAAAACTCCAGCCCCGCTGCTGGAACACCCAGGCAGGGACACGCAGCTGCCACACAAGCCGAGCACCCTCCCCACAGATGGCGCTGGACTTTGACCCAGGAGACGGGCGCCTGCTCCTGCAAGCAGAGCAGCGTTCCCAGCCTCCTGGCACCGCCTGCCCCTCGAGGATCCGCCGAGGCTGACACTGCTCCGGAACCACGCACCTGCCCGCAGGCACTTTGGCAGCTTAGAGCAGGACAGATGAGTGGGTCGGGAACTCTGGCTTGTGGTCCCACAAGTTGGGTTCAGGCCTGGCTGTGCCACTCAGCATCTGTGTGTCCTCGGGTGGCCACGTCACCCTGCCGTCTCAGTGTCCCAGACTGAAATGGGAGTCCCTTCTCATCGTGCATGCATGACGCGGTTAAAAGAGGAGGGAGGGGAAACGCACAGAGGGAGAGCTGAGGGGACGCTGGCTGGGTCCTGGTTCCGACCCCAGGAGGCCTCAGAGCTTTGCCCATGGTCCAGGGACTGACTCCACCCGCCCTGAGATGGCAGGACACAGAAGGAAGGACTCAGTGGGTTGGTGCTTGTGCTGGTAGGGAAACTGAGGCCCTGAGGTAGGTGGGGACCTGCCATGTCACCTGGCAAGGGTGGAAGGGGACAAAGCCCAGTGTCCCCAGCCACCCCACCTGTACTTTCAGAGCTGGAGCAAAGGCGGAAAGGAGCCCTGGAGACAGACGGTCCCATCCCGCCATGTCCCCTGAGTGTGGCATCCTCACCACTCGGGGCTCCTGGGCCCTGTGCCAGCACAATCCCAAACCCCTGTGGGACCTGACTCACCCCCACTATGCTCTGGCTTCTCTGCTGCTTCCCGGTCTTGGTGCCTTTGGGAACTAAGGTACAAAGCCCTCCCTCCAGAGCAGCTCCAGTTCATGGCTGCTTGGGTCCAGCTCACTCCCAGGGGGCCTCGGCCCCAGAGGCCAATGTCCTTCTCTGTGTTAACCGTCACTCACCCCTGCTTTTTAACTCTTACCACAATCCACACTTTTCTCTCTTTTTTTGATATCAGGGATGGAATCCAGGGGTGCTCAACCACTGAGCCACATCCCCAGCCCTTTCTTGTATTTTATTTAGAGACAGGGTCTCACTGAATTGCTTTGAGCCTCACTAAGTTGCTGAGGCTGTCTTTGAACCCATGATCCTCCTGCCTCAGCCTCCCAAGCTGTGCCTGGCCACAATTCATACTTTGGATACATTCCAATGGGTTTAGTTGTCTGTCTCCCCACTAGACTGGGAACTCCAAGACAGCGAGAGCCTGCTCTCTCTTGTTCACTGATATGTTCCCAGCCCAGCAGCTGCTCACAGGGTATCTGTGGAAGGAAGAAAGGAAGGAAGGGAGGGAAGGAGGGAAGGAGGGGAGGGAGGGACTAAGCTTCCAGTACTTGGCAATAGTCCCCATCAGGCTGGCATTCCCAGTATGAAGAGGATGGAGATGCAGGGAGGGGTGGCCTATGGGCTGATGTGGCCCCAAGTCCAGTCATTGACTCTGTGGACCCCCTTGGACATGCTCATGAACCACCTGTACTATTATGTTCTTAGTGTTTTCCTATAAACAAGCCCGTTAGTTTTTAACACCCCGTTAGATTCACCCTAAGCAATCACATCTAAGAAATCAGTTGTGATGTGCTGGTTATATTTTTCCAGCCCACAATAAAAATATGCTTAACTATTAAAACAGAAGAGGTTTGTCTGGCTTCTGCCTAAGATCATCTCTCAGGTAGGGCCTGGTCTTGCTGAGGGGTCTTGAAGAAGGATTTTAGCTGGGGGTGGTGGAGCTGAGGCCCAGAGACCTCTGGGATGGCTTTGAGGAAGGAGAGAGGGGACACTGTGGTGGGAAGGGGACCTGGGGGAGCAGCAGCCCCCCTGCCTCCTCACCCCACCTTACTTCTCTGCAGCACTGGGTACCAGGGGGAGCCACTGGGGTGGGTGGGCTGTGAATTCCATGATCACCAGACTGAGGGGTAGATTTCTTCTCCCAGTGAGACCACTGTCCCTTCTTCTGATGGAAGTCCCTTCAGGGTCAGGGAAAGAGGCACCGCGGTGGGCCCACCTTCCCCTCATGGTTGATGCACTTTGCATGCATCCCAGGGCCCCGTCAGACACAATCAGCCTCACTCGTCCCAGGAAGTCCTCGCTGCAGCCAGCCGGCATGAGGAGAGACCTGACTACGTGATGTTTTTACTATAAACAGGGATTCCTTATGAAATTAAAATTACCTGACTGTTTAAAGATACATGAACTTGGAATCAGCAGAAGTTTCAGAATTCAGACTTTAGACCCTCACCATCCCTCATTTATTCCCTGCCACCATCCCCGGCTGGGCATTGTTCTGGGTCCCCAGACACAGGCAATCTGACCTTGGCTGCCCAGCCGGGCCCACGCTCCCCTTGGAGCTCAGCCACTCGATTCAGGGCCACATCAGCTGCTGGTTTGGTTCCTAAGTCCCAAGTCAGGACCAGACACTAGGAATGGGTTCGTTCCAGGCCACCCTTTGCTCTTCTCTCTGAAGCCTGCCCATCGCACAGGCACCGAGGACACTGCTTACACATGACGTCCTCTCCCTCTACCCTCTCTCTCAGCCTGAGGGAAGCAGAAGGGCTGTGGAGGGAGGGTTCTGCTCTGGGGGCTGCCACTTCATGGCTGCACAGACTCCTGGTGAGGACCAAGGAAGTCACTGAGCCCCTTCTACCAGAGGGCCAGGTCTGGAGGCCCAGCCCCGTCCTCCCGCCATGACCCAGGCCTCTCCCTCTCCTCTAAAACTCAGCTTCAGGATGAGCCCCAGGGCCGAGAGCGAGATTCCTGCATTCAAGTGGCTCCAACACTTGTCAGGCGTGTGACCTCGAGTAGCAGCCTTTACGCTCGAGTCTCATTCTCTTTATCTACACATTGGACCCGGGTCCAACCCCTCTGCTCAGGGTTCTCGAGCCAGGACACTAAGCACTGGCAGGACCCTCAGCAGACACGTGCTTCTGAGCGTTGTGTCTCCATCTGTACAGAGTGGGATAAGGCGATCCCCGCTGCCAAGCAGTGATTCTGGGCAAATCCCCCCGAGCCCTGGGCCTCAGGCCTCCCATCCCTGAGACCCTGAGGGGCCTCCACCACTCATTCCAGGTGTTCCATCTCCTGCCCCAGAGGCTGGTGGGCCAGAAGGGACCACTCACCCGGCTTCCTTTGCTGTCCCTGCTCGTTTGCCATGGGGGACTTTGTCCCCACCACCCTGCTTGACCCCAGAACAAGAAGCAGAGTTCCTAGGCCCCGCCCACCACCTGCAGCTCCCCTTGTTTAGAAAAAGACCCGGAGCTGCGATGGGCAGGGTGTCAGAACTGATTGGCGTGAGGGACTTGGGGAAAACGCTGCGGGGGCCGGTTCTCCACAGGCGGCCGGGCAACCCTCAGCCCAAGGCACAGTGTTTACGGGCAGAATTGAGGGAATAATCAGCAACGCTGGGGACAGAAAGGAACACATTTTTAACATCATAACCTTCGGAAGACAGGACTCAATCTTCTCCATCTTCCAGCCACCAACTAGCCGGCTTATCGATGGCGAGATCCCAACAGTTCGGTGAAGAACACAAGGAAGCCAGGGTCATTTTTCAGTGCACAGGCTGCTTGCCAAATGGCCCGGTGCCCCCTCCTCCCCAGCACCCCGCTGCTCCCTCCTGGCAACAGAGAACCTCAGGACGGTGAATCACTCAATGGACGAAGCGCCAGGCCACGCCAGGATCTTTGTCTGCATTGGGTGTATTAATAATTGAAGGTGCTGGCCTGGGCGTGCGTGTGTGTGTGTGTGTGTGTGTGTGTGTGTGTGTGTGGTGGGGGGTGGATTGCTGCAGTAGGAGGCTTCCTGGGCCTCCTCTCAGGATTCATAAACTTACCCCGTCTGGACCACTCCTCCCTCACTCCAAACCATGCCTGCCCCATCACCAGCGGATTCCCCTCCTACACTTCCCATTGGGTATGGGTGAGTACTTAAGGCGGCAGCTTCCTAATCAGGCTGGAGCTTATTAAGATGCAGATTCCTAGGTTCCATCAATAACCATTTTGGCCAGTGGCCTTGGGAGATGTCACTGTAACAAACCCCCTGGGGGAGTCTGAGGCTGAGGGTCTGCAGATATCCTCACAAAGACCTGCCTTGCCAGGTGCAGTGGCACACACCTATAATCCCAGGGACTTGGGAGGCTGAGACAGGAGGATAGCAAGTTCAAGGCCAGCCTCATCAATTTAGTGAAACCCTGACTCAAAAGAAAAAATATAAAGGGCTGGGAATATAGCTCAGCAGTTAAGCACCCTTGGTTTCAATCCCCAGTATCAAAAAATCAAAACAAATAGCAACACACACAAAAAAATTCACTTCCCAGACACCTGCCCTGGACAAAATCCGGAAGGAATACTAGGTAAGGAGCCCAGTGGCAGCCTGTTTTTAATGTGCACGTGGCCTCAGGAAGATCTGCCACCTTTTTGAGCTGCTGGTTCCTCTTGGTGAGAACTGCTGCTTTGACAGCCCCTGGGGAGCTGGAAGGGAGCCTGCTGGGTTGGGGCTGTGCAGAGGAAGAAGTGTGTCAGTCTGGCCAAGCCTGCCTCAAGGCTGTCCTAGAGAAGCAGGTCCCAAACCACCAGATCCCTTCGCTCTGATGATGGCTGTCCAGCTCTCTAGACAGATTCCGTGACCTTGGACAAATCAGTGACACCCCCCACTGGCCTCAGTTTCCTCACACGTCCGATGCCAACCTCACATGAACCATGCCAACCTGAGTGAGTTCACACTGGTGAGGGGCTTGGTGGCACCCTGTACCTAGTAACAAATGTGAGCTCCCTGTCCTCCTGCTGCTGCTGTGCTCTTGGCAATGAGCTAGCCCTTTCTGATAAGGAAAATCAAAACAGCTGACATTTACTGAGCACCTACTAGGTACAGCCCTGACCATCAGTACTGCGCCTCCACGTTCTGACACCTTGAGAACCACACACCGTTCTTTCCTCCTGCTTAGACAAAGCTCTCTGTGAGGGGGTTAAGCGGAGGTAGGAAGGAGATGGGAAGCAAAACAGATGTCCTTGCTGACCCACCTGACTGCAGGCTCTCCCTGTGACAAGCCCCGGGGCAGGTGGTGGAAAGCATTCGCCTGGTACCTGGGCTGAGCTCAGATGGAGCTGGGGCGCCGAGCCACCGACCTAGTGGTGGGGTCAGTGAGCTCCTCTCCAGGAGTCCCTGCTTCCAGCCCCCACCCCAACCCCACAGAGACACCTTTCCGACCCGACCACATTTCCCGAATCAGCTGAGGACACACGGAGCCCAGGAATAATGAAACGATCAGGCTCCAATCTGCTAAACAGCAATTTCGGAGCTTTTTCAGCACACACAGCTTTTATCAAATTGGTATTCTCCTCCTGAACACAAATGGCTTATTAGACATGACCCACTTATTCGCCGCGTCTCACTATCATTAATAACAGTTTCTTTTTGTGATTAAGTGAGTGGCTCCAGACCCTTCCTGTGGCGGCGGGTGCTTGGCCCGGCAGAGGGGCAGCTGTGGGGGCTCCTCAGCAGCCACTACTTGGTGACTTTGAACCTGGCAATGTCGGGGGAAGGCAGCGTAGCGCCTGCAGAGCAGCCTGGCCTCTTCATTTCTTAAGGGACGGAGAGGGAGTTTCAAGAGGGGTCACTCACTTGCCCAGAGGGGCAGATGGGGCCAGGAGAGAAGCCAGGTTCTAGCAGCCCCTCTCCATGGAGCCCCTTCCCTGGGCTTTAGCCAGACCTCTCCAGAGTGCTGATGGGCGATTCCAGTTAGGTAGGCAAAGCTGTGCCCCCTCAGCATACGTGGCACCAGGGGGCAGGCACTGCTCACCACACAAAGGGCAGAGCCTGCTTCCTTGGGAATGATAGACCCATGGGTCTGGTGCCCCCAGAGACAAGATGACCATAAACCTGGGAGCTTGTACCTCCTGGGAGTGCAAACTCAGGGAAGTCCTTCCTTGGAAAACCCTCCTAGTGTGCCAAGGAACTGAGTGAGCGAGGAGGGGAGGGGAGGGGAGGAAGGAATTCCCAGTTCCCCTTGAATGGGAGGGAATCTGGCAGGGAGATGAATGTCCTGGAGAAAGCATTGTCTTCGCCTGACAGACCCTGGGGCCTGTCCTGACTCAACCACTCTCTCACTGTGTGACCTTGGGCAATTCCCTTCACCTCTCTGAGCCTCGTGTTCCCATCCCTAAGCGGAGGATCAAAATAACCTTTCCCTATTTACCATGACTCCACCCAGGTCCACAGAAAAAGGCAAGGGGTATGAACAAATGATACAGAGCAGATGCCACCAAACATGGTGAAGCAGAGGGGGGTCATGGTGCCCCCAAAGCGGAGACCCAGAGAATAGCTTTGGAAACCCCTCCCCCTGGAGCAATCCCACTCATGCGTCATGTCCCAGAAAGGCCCCCCTGATTACCTATCCCCACCACACACCCTTCCCTCATTTGCATCAGAAGAAACCACTCAGCCCTCTGGCATCTGAGCAAACCTGCCCCAGCCACCGGCCCTCAGTGCCCAGCGCGGGTGCTACAGCCTCCTCGAGACACAGAGCCCGCAGGGGAGGGGTGGGGGAGAAGGGTCTCCTCTGCTTTCATCCTTTGCTGTCCCCTATACCTGAAGGGACAGGGGGAGCCCCCAGAGCTGCCTGCCTCCAAAGACCCAACTCTGTTGCCAACTTGGGCTCCTCTGGGGTGAGGAGCTTCTGACACTTGAGCAAGCAGTGCTGGGGATGCTTGCTTGCTCCCAGCTCCCACGGTGGCTGGAGTTGAGGTTTCCCAGGTCTCAGACCTCTGAGGCCAAGGCAGAGGATGGGGCTACCTTATGGAAGGATGGCAGGGGCTTCCTGCTACCCCAGAGACAGACAAAAGCAGCAGGAATCCCTCTCCCACTGCCCTGCCTCTGGCTGCAAGCAGCAACCTTAAGTACTCCAGGGTCTTCAGGGGGCTACCAGGAGGCTTCATCCCTGAGACGTCACCCACCTGACAGGGGAGGCTGCCCTCAGGCTGGCAGGTCTCAAAAGACCGGTCCCCCAGGACCATTCCCCACGTATGAGGGGTAGGAGGGGTGGGAGGGGACAAGAGCAGCTCCGAGGTTAAGCCCACGAAGGGAAAGGCAGATGGGCAGAGCGGGGTGGGTGGGCAAAGTGTGTGAACAAGTGTGCGTGTGTATGCGTGTGTCCCCGTGTGTCTCCAGGCAGACAGGCAAGAGTTGTGGCAACGCGCTGTGCCTGGGCGCCAGCTGGCAGGGTGAGCCCACCAGCGCAGTGCCTGATGTGTAGTGGGCATAAGTATTTATGAGCGGAGGGGGAGCGGGGGCGTGCGGAGACGTGTGGGGTAGTTGGGAGGGCGATGTGGTGAGTGGTCCGTGGCCGTGATGATCTGTGGGGTCGTGGAGGAGTGTGTATCCGCGTGAGCGTGTGTGGGGGGGTTCTACGAGAGCGGGAGTGGGGGTGCGCTCCCAGTGCCCCCTCCTCCGCAGGGCTGGCCAGGACGCCAGGGCGGGTCCACAGACCCAGCAGGGGGAGCCCTGGGACTCCCGCCACCGCCGGCGCGGGTTCCAGCCCCGGGGCGGCCAAGTTGGAGCCGCGGAGCCCGGGGTGGGGTTTGGTGGGGAAGTCCGTGGGGGCGGCGACCGAACTCACCGTGGCCGGAGACGTGGTTGTCCCAGGGCGCGTGGCCCGCGGGCCGCGTGGCACCGCCGAGTTGCAGGAAAAGTGCCAGGTAGTGGAGGGCGCCCAGCGCCACGGCGAGCGGGGCCCCCATGATGCGCGCTCGGGCCGGGGGCGCCGCCGCCTCACATCGGGGCTCAGGAGCCCGTAGACCCCGCGCCCGCTGTCCCCTGCCTTGTGTGGCCTGGCTGCTCGGCTCCAGTCGCTGTCCCTTGCCAGCTGGCCCCGGCCCGGCCCGGGTCCCGGCTCTCGCCCGGCTCTGGCCCAGCCCTGGCTGCGGGTAGCGAGCGCACGCCCAGCCGGCCGCCTCCGACTGCGGGACTCTTCCCTTCCGCGGAAGGCCACTCCGCTCGGCGCCGCCGCGCCGCACCCCCTCCCTCCCACTCGCTCCCGCCCGCCCAGAGGAGGCGGCGGCGGAGGGATCTGCCGCTTGATTTATCATCAAAGTTTTGCCCAGGCTGGGATTTTTAAAGCGGTACTCTCAACTTTCCCCCGCCCGAGAGCGGGGGTGGGGACGGGATGGGGAGCAGGACGCCACCCCAGGGACCTGGTTCCCGCAAAGCATAGTACAACAGGATTCAGAGAAGGAAATGGTATCCAGCAGGAATAAGGAGAAAAACCACTCCTTCTGCCCTAAGATCCGGCGCGCTCAGAGGGATTCCTTAACTTTGCTAGCACGGTGGTGCCAGGGTCTGGGGAGCAGATGGGGGTGGAGGTGGGCGAGGTAGGACTGAGACACTGGAGACCCAGTTACAACTCTGCCGCTCCGTGTGTGATCATGTCCGGATGTCCACCCCTGAATGAACCTCAGGGTCTTCATCTGAGAAACCGGGACAAGAAGAGCTGCCTCCAGGGGTCGGGTGAGGATTTGAAAAATCAGACATGTAAAGCATACTGTTGCTTACTTGCTGCCTCATTCGTTACTATTGTTGTTTCCCTCTGGGACTCAGTTTTCGCGTCTACACAATGGGAGTGACGCAGTTAGCGGTTCCTTCTAGCTTAGAAATGCTGGGCCCTACGCAGTGAATTGGATCTCCCCCTTCTGGGTTGTACGGCTCCCTTCCCTGGACTGAAGAGCCTTGATGGTGTGTGTGTATGCGCACATCTCGGGAGCGGGGCCATGGAGCCACTCCCATTCCTAAAATAAGGCAACCACTGAGATCCTCCGATTCCTGGGGGCTGTTAGGACAGACCCTGAGTAAAGACAGGAGGGCTGTGTCCCTCTTAAAAGGTAAGGGAGCACCTTGAATCAGAGAAGGAACTTCTCGAGGTCCCAGGGCAGAGCTGGAGCAGGGCCCCTCCTGTTCCTGACCTTTGCCCTTCCTCCATCCTCCTGTGCCTTGTTCCAGCATCATAACAAAACCAGACATCTATCTTTACTATTTTTTTTAATGCGGTGCTGGGGATTGAGCCCAGGGCCTTAGTGCTTGGGAGGCAGGCACTCTACCAACTGAGCTATGTCTCCGACCCCAGACATCTGTCTTTACGGCATTAGGACTGGTCCCCATCTGGCTCTTTGATGGGAGAGTTCAGCACCATGGACAGACTCTCTCCTTTTCCTCACTTCTCCCGCCGAAGGGCGCCGCAGATGGCTGGTGGACCCAGCATCCTGAGTTGTGGACAGCGCCCTAAGTTCGAGAAGGAGGTTAGAGCCCGCAAGGCATAACGCCCCTCGCTGTCTTTACTCTGACTTCACATCCCTCTCTTTCCAATATCATGGGGAACAACACCCTGGACAGGGCCTGTGGTCGCCAGCAACAATTCAGTTCCTTCAAAACTAAGGACAGCGCCCCTCCGAGAGTGTCGCGCTTATAAACACTGTTTCAGCACCACGGACAGCTCTCATAGCCTCGGCAGGCGGGTGCTCCCTTCAGCACCACGGACAGATCCCCTTCTGGGCCACCCTCATTGGAGGGAGGGGCCTCACTTCTAATTTTCTTCACACAGAGGAGTGGTAGTTAGGTTACCCTGGGTTGAACAAGCGCCTTAGACTCCAAAACTGTTTGCTTGTTCATTAATTCACTTGATTCTCCTTACCAATGAAGCGAGAGCTGTCACTCCCATTATAAAGATGAGGAAACTGAGAATCTTCAAGATCACCTAGTAGTGTCAAGACTGAAATCCAGGATCCTTCCAACTCCAGCCTGTGGCCTCTCCAGGAGACTGGTGACAAGTGGCCTCAAACCCAGGGCCTTATCTTCTACTTGGGGGCTGCAGGGAGAAGGTCAGGGTCGACTGCAGCACACTGCGGCTCTGCCACTGACCATTGGCCATCCTCCAGGGATTTTTTTTCTCCTCATAGTCTAGAACAAAGTTAAACATTGCAGCCTCTAATGTCCTTTCAAGGACAAACTTTTAGGGATTTATGACTTTGAAAAGACTGTGATGTAATGGCTCTTTCCAGTGACACCATGTTTGTTTGAGAAATCGAGACCACTCTTGTTTGTATTCAAAGCCTCAGCCTCACCTCTTGCTCAGGCCCTGTGCTCCAGGCACTGCTTCCTCCTTCAGCATGATTATCTTCATTATGTCCTTCCCTTCTCGTGGTTCCTCCTATGAGGAGCCTTCCCCCCATCTAGCTGCCTCTCCCATTGGCAAAGGCCCATCCATCTTGAGTCCCCCACAGGAAGAAATACCTGCCACCTTCTTCCTGTTCCCGAGCCTGTTCCATTGCTGTGAACCCAGCACCATGCTAACAACTTTAATTATCCCACCTAATCCTCAGAACAATTAGGCCATATAGAGTAGGATAGGTTGTTATAACTGTTAACTCTAGAGCCATAATCTGGGTTTCGAATGCTGCTATGTCACCTTAGACAATTAATATAACATGGCATAAGGTAGTGCTTACTAGCTGTGTTACCTTAGACAATTTGGTTGGGCTTTCTGTGTGTCAATTTCCTCATCTGTAAAGAAGAATAACAATCCACCTTCACAAGATTATTGTGAGAATTCAATGAGTTGCTACATGGAAAGCACTTAGAACAGTTCCTGGCACATGGCAAATACATGATGTAGAAAAGGAAAAGAAGCTGAGAAAGGCTTTGTCTTGTCCAAAATAAGGCAGCGATAAGGCAATGATGTTTAAGATTCCAGAGCCCATGCTATCAGGCATAATAGCTGATTACCTCTAATTCATGCCCCACCCCTTTGTAGCTTAGAAAAGTAAGACCCAGAGAGGGTGAAGGACCTCCTCAGTGTTACAGAGCCAACCATGCCAGAACTAGATCCATGTTCTCTGTCTCTGATCTAAGGGTTCTCATAATACCATGCCATACCATTTGTATTTTCTACAGCCTTTATCTAACCTGCATTTTACAGTTTACAAATCACATTCACATCCACGATCCCATTAAAATGTGCACAACAAACCTTGGGACCAATATTATGACCTTCCTTCTTTTACAGATGAGGAAACTGAAACTCAGGAGAGGAAGTGAGCTGCACAAGGTCGCACAGTGAGGTGGGGCAGAGAGGACATGACAGGACAAATCTTCAGCCTGTCCTCCTACCCTGAGTAATTCTTTCATCTGCTTCACTCATCCCAATGTAAGCTGCAGACACCGTGGAAACTGGAGTCATGGATGCAGAAGGTAACCAAAGACTGTCCCAGGAAACTGTCTGTGGGAATTCACTGGGGTGGCTGCTTCTAATCACTTGCTCCACTCTGGGAATGCTCTGGGAGAGAGTAAGCCTCCTGTCCCTGGAGGCAACTATACAAGCATCCAGCCGTCACACGGATGCCATGAGGCAAATATCACTGCTGTTCCCTTACACAAATGAGGCTCTGAGGGCGAACACCAAGTCAAGGATTCGGCTGGCAAAGATGATGATTTAAAGTTCTCCCCAGGCAGAGGATCTTGCACTGCCCCTTACCTCTGAGTGCGGCTCCCTGGAGAGCTCCCACCCTCCCCTTGACTCTGGGAGGCCACCCCGCCTCCCCTCCCTGAGAGGTGTCATTTGAGCGCTGTGGCTGTGTCAGTGGTAACAGCCGTAAGATTTGTCCTTTTAATCCAGAATCAATAACAAATTTCATTTAAAAATAAATTAAACCAGGCATTGGAAATCATTCACCGTGTGGGCCCGGGCCCTATAGAGCACCGTCTAAATGGCTGCCTTTCGCTCATCTATCAATGCCAGGAGGGGGGAAATACCTAAGCTGCCTGATTCATGGAGAAACTACTTAAATGTATCAGCCCCTAACAATGAGCAATGTAAGCCCAGAGTCGCACCTTTTAACACGCCAATAACATGTGGAGTGAGGCTTCCTGAGCGCTTATCGAGGACCCTATGGTCACTGGCTTCGAGGGAGCCCATTTATAAGGGGGAACAATGGCTTTGGTATGTAGCCGCCTAATTTCCAGAATGCATTACTGAGCTTCGAGGAGTAATGGAATTCTATTAAAGTCTTATCTGCCACAGGAGGGTATGAAACCGGCAGGGAAATCCAGACTTGGCACAGACATGCCCAGAAAGCACCGGGGCTGACCCTAGGAGATGGGTGAAGCAGCCCGGGGAGCGGGGCAGGCGGGGCCCCGGATGTGTGAAAATATGTGCATTAATAGAGCTCTGGTTTCCAGCGATTACGTTTACATCAGCGAATAAAACTTGGCAATAAAACATCAGAACCGCGTCTCAGACAGCATTTCCTTTTACAGCCCGGTGTATTTCACTCATTATAACAGGAGGCAGGGAGCTCGAGGTGTCCCCGTTTCTCCCCCTTTAATTAAATTTCCTAAATTACTGCCCAAGATTTGGATAAAGCAAAAGACTTACAGCTCCACTAATCGCCACCGAGGCTCCTGGCCCATCACAGTGGTGGCCCTGACTGTACTGGGTTCCAACATCATTAAAGTGAAATACAGTGGGCCTGGCCTCCTGGACTCTAGTTTATAAAAGGAGATACAGTCTCGGGAGGGAAATTGGCCCTGGATCGGGCTCCAGAGCTGGTTTCGCCATCACCTCTCTATGTGAGCTTGAGCTTGAACTTCCCCTGTCTGAGCCTCCCAGCTTCTCCTTCTCCCTGACAGTCCATCTTAAGGTCCTGAGAATTGATCTGGAGCTGGACCAATTCTGGGGTGCATCTGGGATAACTTAGGGAGCTCCATAAAAATGATTCATGCCCAGACATTATGACACTACTGTTCTGGGGTGAGGTGTCAGGCTTTTAAAAAATGCCCAGGTGACCCCAGTGTACAGCCAGGGTTGAGCTTACTGGTCTAGACACAGAGTTTTGAGATGTCCCCAGGCTGGAGAATTTCCTGGAAGGCTGGTGTGACTGCAGAGGCCCAAGCCCCGGCCCTGGAGGTTCTTTCTGTCAGGTGTTGGGGTTTATGGGATTCAGTGGGTCACCAGGAGGATTCCAAAAGGGACAGAGAGCACCTGGAGCCCTCCTCTTTGGTTGCTTGAATTGTGACCATCCAGCCTCTTGGAATGAGGGGTCACCTGCCCCAACTCTCCTCTGGAGGACAGTATAGGAACCTGGTCTGGGACACTTCTCTGATGACTGGTTTCCTTATCTGCTCCCCTTTAAGCTGGACAGGACCCCTGAGTGGCCTCTGGATATAGGCCAGCACCAAACCTCCAGGTTCTGAGCCTTCTGCCCTCATGGCCCACCCCTGGTTCAGACCCATCTTCCAAGATAGATTCTGAGCCTCCCCTCCCGTTCAGGCTGAGAGCCGTGCCCAGGCTCGTGGGCCAGGGGATAAGGGAGGTCATCCAGTCTGGTGCCTGCCCTCTGCCCAACTGGTAACCCATAAATACCAGAAGGACCTCCTGAGGCTTTTCTTCAGGATTCCAGTCTGAGTGGAACATCTAGAGTGACGACATCAGCTACTATTTAAAATTTAAAGAATCTCCATTTTGTAACACAGAAAACTCAGCAACTAGCCCCATTGTCCCCAGTGTATAGATGGGGAAACTGAGTTCCAGAGAGGGGTGGTGATACCACTTGTGGTCTCCCAGGGAGGGAACAGCCAGACTGGGAACCCAGGTCTCCTGACTCCAGGCCAGGCCTTTTCCTCCACTGCCTGCAGACAGGATCCAGTGTCACCTCTGCAGCTCAGCAGCTCCTTCAGAGACACCAACTCCCAGGATTCCCCCAAGGGCCCCAGCACCCATTGTCTTAGGAGTTTAAACGATACAAAGTCAGTTCTCACAGTTGAGTTTATCTCTCAAGTCTAAAAATCAAGGTGAAAGCAAAGGTAGGCTTCATTTTGAGGCCTGTTCTCTAGGCTTGGAGGTGGCTGTCCCCTTGCCATGTGCTCATACGGTCTCCTTGTGCATGCAGAGGGAGGTGGTCGGTAAGAGGAGACAGAGAGAAAGGAGCGGGAGAGGAGAGAGAAAAGAAGAGAGGAGGAGAGAAAAGAAAGGAGTGAGTGAGCTTTCTGGTCTCTCCTTACAAAGACACTAATCCTATCAGGTCAGGGCCCCATCATTATGACCTGATTGAACCTTAGTTACTTCCTTATTTCAAAAATACTCATGGGGTTTCAATATATGGATTTGGAGGGACAAAAATCCCATTGATATCACCCCCTCTAGGCCTTGACTCATAAGTTTGAACCCAGCTGTCCTCTACCAAGACCAGAGAGTACATGTGGCATGTGTCTGAGTTGTCCCAGCAAGAATGCTAATGGAGCCTCCTCCAGAGGCAATTAACCACATCAGGCAGGGGTTTCTAGGGCCCTTCACTCTTCAACCAGGTACTTGTTAAATGCAGGTTCTCTGCCAATGGCGAGCATGCTGTGGGAGTTTCCAAAATCCTGAAGTGAGTTCAGTGGTGTGGCTAGTGCCAGTCTATCCATAGTTCTAAGAGCCAGCCCAACACTGGCCAGTAGAAATAAAATGTGAGCTGCGTGTGGAATTTAAAATTTACTAGAAGCCACGCTAAAAAGTAAAAATGGATAAAATGAACTTTAAGAATGTATTTTAATAGCCCAGTGTATAAAACAGTATCATTTCAACACAGTGTCATCCTCATCATCACTATTATTATTATTATTTTGGTATTGGGGGGTTGAACCAGGAATTCTCTACCATGGAGCTACATCCCGAGTCCTTTTCATTTTGTTTTATTTTATTTTTTTTATTCTTGAGTTTTTTGGTCCCAGGGATTGAAACCAAGGTGCTTGGCCACTGAGCTACATCCCTAGCCCTTTTAAAAAAATGTTTATTGCTGGGTGCAGTGGCACACGCCTGTAATTCCAGCACTTGGGAGGCTGAGGCAGGAGGATCGCGAGTTCAAAGCCAGCCTCAGCAACTTAGCGAGGCCCTAAGCAACTCAGTGAGACCCTGACTCTAAATAAAATACAAAATAGGGCTGGGGATGTGGCTCAGTGGCTGAGTGCCCCTGGGTTCAATCCCCAGTTAAAAAAAAAATGTTTATTTTATTTTGAGATAAGTTCTCATTAAGTTGTTGAGAGCCTTGCTGTTACTGAGGCTGGCTTTGAACTTGCAGTCCTCAGGGGCTGTCTCCCTCCTGTTCTCCCTTCTGAGTTAAAACCCGTTTTTGTGATTTCCTGTTGCAGAACAAAGTGAGTTTGTGCAAGGGCTTCCTAGCCTCCTCCCATGCTTCAGAGAGGCAGCAGGACCCCAGCCAGGCTGGTGCCAGCCTTATCGCCATTTTAATTAAATAATTGTTTGTGCAACTAGTCACTGAGCGCCTGGCCCTGTTATCAGCTAAACATGGGCAAAAATGATGTCTTTCTTGTTCCCTCAAAGCCTGTGCAGCTCTGCTCAGTCAGCCACATCCTCCGGGTCCAGACCTGCCACTTCTGGAGCTTCTCCAGCTGGGGGACCCCGGCACCTCAGAGGTAGCTCCCTCCTGTAATCTCTGAAGGGCACTGTCAATCCATGAGAAAGAGCAGCCCCAGGCCTGGACCCGAGACCCAGCTAGTCACTCTCCAGCTGCAGGGCCTGGCACACAGAGGGCCCTAGGCAAGGATTAACCGGGTAAAACTGGGTACGCCACATCCTGGCAGGGCTACGCTTCTGCCTCACCCGGCCTGCAGCCTTCACTTACTGAGGGTCCAGATTGTCTCAGGCCACGCGGCAAATGGGGAACACATTTTCTTTCAATCCTTACAACGTTGCCAGGCAGGTGTGTGGATCCCTATTTTACAAGCAAGAAACTGAGGCCCAGGGAGGTGCCGCAGTCTGACAGCTGAGAAGTGGTAGATGCAAGATCCAGTTCAGATCTCGCTTCCTGCATCAGCCTCACACTGGCCACTGACTGAGCACTTGGTTACTTTTCCTCCTTGAAGCCTCAGAGTGGCCCTGTGAGGCCGCAGCACCAACATCCCTGTTTAACACAGGAGAAGCCTGAGACTCAGGGCTGCAGAGATGCACGTAAGGTGACATGGCTAGTGGCCACCAGGTGGCCTTTCTGTAGGGCCTGTGCTCTTAACCAAGGCTAGGAGGTCTGTTCAGTTTCAAGGCACTGAAACTTCAGCCAGGTGATGGGGCGAGGGCCAGGCTGCCGCCCCGCTGGTGTTGGGACTGTTTCCCCATCCTGGACCCAGAAGTCAGGAAGGACGAGCCTAGTCTCTGCTTCCTCAGAGTTCCAGGTCCCCTCCGGCAGCAGACCTCTCTATGCCGCACTTCCCCATCTCTTAAATTAAAGGACATGACTTGATTACCACTGAGGATCCTCTCCAGCCTTGAGGTGCAAGAAGGAAGGAGGTGATAGTGACTTGACCAAAGTACCCAAGGTTTCCACACAAACCTTCAGGGGCCCAAGCCAATGTTCTCCCCACAGAAGAAAAGGCCCTTTAACAGCAGAGCTGGAGCAGCAGCCAAAGGAACGACTTTCTAATGGTGAAATTTTAGGCAAGAGTTGGGGTGAGCCATGCCTGAAATCCCAGCAACCCCAGAGAACGAGGAGGTGGATTGCAAGTTCAAGGCCAGCCTGAGCAACTTAGTAATATCCTGTCTCAAAGTAAATGATAAAGAAAGGCTGAGGCTTTGGCTCGGATAGATCACCCCTGGGTTTAATCCCTAGTACAGAAAAGAGTGGGGGTGAAGACAAGGGTAGATCTACTTGATCCAGGCTGGGGGCCCAGATCTGTCTTCTGAGGGGTCCTTGCTGGAGTGGCAGCATCATGGGGGTGGCCTGGGCCACTTATATTAATGATCTACTGGCAGAGTCTGGATCAAGGTGCCCAGTAATTATATTTAGATGGCTGGAACGGCTCCAGTCTTTCATGGGACTCGCCAAGGCCTGTAAATCATGCCGCCGCAGCCCAAGGAGGGGATAAATTCCCCTCTAATCTGGGAACGTCTCCAGCCGTGATCCCAAATGTAGTGCAGCTTTGGGGGTTTCCTGAGTCTCTCCACATTCCAGGGACCACAGCCTCCAGGGAGCAGAGCGGTGTGGAGAGCAGCAGGTGAGGAAGCCACACCCCTGGAGCCGCAGCTCCCGCCCCCTGAGACCAGGCTGAGAATCCTCAGCCAGCTTTCCAGGAAAGAGTCCCAGGACCACAGGCACATCCTCATTTTTCTGTCCATCAGTCCAGTATTGACCGTGCATCGATTTCGGCTCTTTGCTGGCAGTGAGAACTCACCCACTGGGTTTGAATCCTGCTCCTGGGTGGCCTTGGGCAAGCCTCTTGTCTGAGTCTCAGTTTCCCTGTCTGGGAGGGGTGGGCCTTCCCCCACCCCCAGGCCCCAGTGCTGGTTCAAAGAGCAGTTGAAACAGAGTCTAGGCACCCACTGAACAAAGAGGCACCGTGCCTACGACCTCAGGTATATCATCTCATTTAAACTACCCCATGTGGCAAACGATTTCCCCATTTTCCCATTGGATAAAGAGACTGGAGTGGGATAGGAAGTTGACTAGCGCCACACACTGGCTTCTTCTTGCTCCTTCTTCCCACATCCCCTGCACTTTTCCTCCCATGTTCCTGTGCACCCTCGTCCCCAAAGTCTCACCCAAAATTCTTCACCCAAAGTCTCACCCACTTCCTGCCTTTGCAGGGTGTGGCCCTGCCTGGGTGCACAGCTCACATCCGTGTGGTGGACAGGCACACTTAAGCCAGCCTTGCCCCACCCCAGCTGTGTGATCCTGAGGAAGTTACTCACCTTTCTGAACCTGTCTCCTCATCTCTGAAGTGGACATTATGCACCTGTTCTATTGCTTCCTGAAAATTGAATGAGATGCGCAAAAGAAACTCATCCTCAGCACCTGGCACGCAGTAGAAGCACAATAAATGTGAGCTATTGATTGGTTTGTACTTGCTCTCTCTGGGATAATCAATAGCTGTCGGGGACTCTAGATGTTTTCTTATTGCACATTCCTGTGTGGGTGGGGAAACTGAGGCCCAGGGAAGGGTGGAGACTTCTGAGGCCACGTATCACCTTATCAGGCAGGATGGCTGGGATCCCCGGACCCTGTTTCCCTCCATCTCAGCCCACCATCCTATGCCCCCACTGACCAAAGAAACCAGGAGCCCCAGCACTGGTCAAGAAAGAGAGTGGAAAGCCCATGGCCCCAGGGAGGCCACCTCTGACTCAAAATCCAGTGTACACCCTGCAAGCCCTGCCTGGTTCAGCCCCTACCTCAGCATCTGCCACCTCCGCTACTCCATCGCTGCCTGTTCCCCTGCCCCAGATGCTGAAAGCAAGTCTCCAAGAGCCACCATCCCTTCCTCCTGTGCTCCTGTCCCCTCAAATGGGCAAGGTATATTCAGGGTGGTGGAGACAGGGATCAGGTTCCCATCAGCTCCCTGTGCAGCTCTCCCACCCACCCTACCCCTGTGAATCCAGAAAGGTCACTCCAGAAGCAGCCAGGGGACTAGGGTGAGGTTTGGAGGTACAGTGCTTGCCTATAACAAGCATAAGGCCCTGAGTTCCATTTCCAGTTCTGGGAGAACAAAATGGGGTAGCCAGTGGATTGCCCCAGTGTGTGCTGGGTTTGGGTCTCCACTCTGCCCTTCCCCAGCTCTGTGACCTTGGGCCCTTTCCCTCTCTGAGCTTCTATTTCTCCATCTGTAATATGGGAACAAGAACAGTGCTATGCCAGAAGATGCTGTACGAGCTCACATCCACCCCTAGGGTGTTGCCTGGCCTGGACTGAGTCAACGGGAACAGGGAGTCACCCGTGGCTATTTGTCACCTGCCAAGGCTGATCAGGGCCTGACTTCCTATGTCCCAGAAGGATTTAGTGGGAGTTCTCAGGTGTGTTCCCTGGGTCTGGAGGAGCCGGACCAAGGCCTTCAGGAGGCCTCCAGCTCCACTGATACTAGGGATGAGGACACTGTCCAGGACACATGGCCCCTGGTGGTACTGACAGCAGCACAGGATCTGGGATGAGAGAGGGGCATTCTGCTGTGCAGCTGTCTGCCCAGCCGTGTTCCCCCACCCAGTCCTGCCCTGTTTAAAGACATGGTCTTGATGCCCAGGGAAGGGGACATCTGGATGGGAGGGGCCTGCACATCACATGAGTGCACCCCAGTGAGGTGGTCAGCACAATGCTCACCAGTCTGTGTCCATGTCTTGTCACCAGGGACACAGGCACCCTGCCCACCCCATACCCTTCCTGAACGTGCCCAGGCTGGGTTCCTGACCTTTCTCTCAAGTCTGGGTCTCCTTGGGGCCTCCCCACCTCAGGACCCACAGTGCCACACCCCCAGATCTAGCCACCCAAGCCTGTCCCTGAACCCTGGAACTTCTCTCCATCCACCCACATGTCCCTCTGCCTACTGCCCCCACCTGCAGCCCCCTCTGCCAGGCCGCCACCCCCGCCCAAGCCAGGGTGCTCTTCCACAGAGGCAAACCAACCGACTCCTCTGCTCACGACTGAATAACTTCCACCACTTAGAATAAAATCCAAGCATCCTTCTCATACAACCTGGGCTTCCTTATGTGACCTTGGGCCACCCCCACCCCGTTCCCCCTCATGGTCTTTTCTAGTCACTTGACCTTCTGGCAGCTTCTAGAATGTCCCATGCTCCCTCCCAGTGTAGCCTCCCTGCCTGGAGCCTCTCCTGGAGGGCTGGCTCTTGTTGGCACAGCCAAGCTGGTAAGAATCATGCCTGCCGCTCACTGGCAGGCCAAGAGCACTGTCCTCTCTCAGGTACTTTCAGGGCCCTGTGCAAAGTTGGGCCTCTGGAAATCTTGCTGAATTTGCGAGGGAGGGAAGCGGGGTGAATGGATGAAGCGATGTAACTTCACCCTAGAAGCAGACGCGGACTGGGTGGGTCTCCGTCGTGGATCTGCTTCAGCCACAGGAGAGCCCGCGACCTTCATTCACAGGGCTGCTCTGGGGCTTCGCAGCCCTCGCTGGGCCTGTTTCCCCAGGAACATGAGGAAGCGAGGCTGGATGGCCTCTCAGCTTCCTCCTCAGCCTGGGGGTCTTTGCTCTGGGAGTGAAGGAGGGAGACCAGCAGAAGAGCTGGCCTTGGAGGTGGCTGGAGAGAGCTGGATCCCCCAAGGACAAGGACAACTGTTCCCAGGATTGTAACGATCCAGCTTCCTGGCAAGGAGTGAGCTCACCATCGCTGGAGGTGTGCAGGCAGGGTGCTGTAGGAGGACCCCAGAGGCTGGCCCTCAGGACCAGGCACACGGCTGGAACTCAGGACACAGCTCTAGAGGTCAGCCCAGCTCTGTCCTTGCTGGCTGTGAGACGGGTAAGTCGGCTCAGCAACAAACCTCCCTTGTCTAATCTGGAAAATGGAGACACAACATCTGTCTCACCAGGTTTAGAGAAAATGCAAGGGCCTGGGGCAGCGTAGATGTTTGCTAAGCCTCTGCGGATGCCCCAGTGTCCCCCGAATGCTTAGGACAGGTGGGTCGCTCCATCCTGAGTCCAGCAGGAGCCGGGACCCCAATCACAAGGTCCCGTGGAGTGCCCAACTGGGACCTCATGCCCCACGGCCCTGGCCTTGACCCTGGAGCCTAGGAGAAAGGGTAGCCTTGAGCTGGCCCTGGACACACGGGCCCCCTGCAGATCCCCGCTCCGCGTGCCCTTGTCCCTCGCCTCCCTCACTCCACACAGGGAGCCCCATCCTTTCCACGCCTCCCAATCACGGCAAACTGCCTCATCAATCATGTTCTCTCTAATTAACTTCTAATTTACCTCTTTAGTCAAATCTGTTTACAATCAGAGACAAGAAAACACGCAGCAGCCTGAGGTATGGACCAGGGGACCAGCTCTGGGGACCATGGAGGATCAATCAACCCTTGACTGGGGTGGGAGCTCGTGGCCCCCCCCCCTTCCCGGGCAGGGCGGGGGGCCCCAAAGAGCGGGGGGGGGGGTGCTACCACAGGTCAGCGTCCTTGCCCAGCAGAGGGCATCCAGCGTGCTTGCCGGCCCCCAGAGGCCTGTCCTGCCTGGACCCCGCCTTCCCCAGCGCCCTACCTGCCCTTCTGGTCTTTGCATCCCCCTGGGGGAACTCAAGGCAGGTGTGCTGCCCCTCGCTGGCTGTGTGACCTCAGAAAATGGCTGGACGACTCTGCACTGGTTACCTCATTTGCAAAGTGAGGGATAAAATCATACCCCAGCCGCCAGGACCAGGTCCAGCCAGGGCCCCGTGGACACAGGCAAGCATGAAGGAGCCCTGGGTTTTATATATATATATTTGTTGTTGTTACTGTTATTTTAAGTTTTTTGAAATTTTTAACTAATTAATCTCAAGTTTACAGAAAAGTCTCGCAGTGTGTGTTGGCCAGTGCCCCGGACACCCCAGTGTGCGTTTCTAAGGCACCTCAGCTGTTGGAATGGGGACCTTTGTGTGGAAACATCACTGCCGTGTCTTCTCAGGGGAGCCTGAGGTTTTCAGTCCCAGGGCACCACTTCCTGGCCATGGGGCCTGGACCTGAGGCCCTCCGGGGCCCAGTTTCCGAGTCTGTAGAGGTGGCCAATAGTACCCTGTCCTGCAGGTTGGCATGTGGCGTCAGTGGGCCAATGCGTGGGAAGCAACATGGCGGCAGGGCGCCGTCACCCTCTGGTTTAGGGTGGCCGTGCAGGCTCGGGAGAGCGGTCACTTGTTCCTCATCCCACGGGCGGGCTGAGGTCAGAGCCCAAGGCCTTGAGGGGGCGAAGCCCTGAGGTCTGTGGACGGTCTCTCTTGTCATTCCCTAGAGGCAGCCGTAGTCAGGAGCTCCTCGGCCTCTCGGCCTATGGAGGGAGCCAACGGGGAAGGCGAAGCTCCGGAGGTGAGTGCACAGCTACGAAGCCACAATGAGGCGTGAGCAGTCACCAGGGGAGGCCACCTGTGCTGCAGGACAGGAAGAGGGGGCTGAGGAGAGTGGAGGGGGAGCCACGGGGCTGCAGGGGACGCAGAGATGTGGGAACAATGACCTGTGCCCCTCCAGGGGCTGGGGACACGAGCCCGCTGGCCGGCCCAGGCCTGCCTTCCCACAGCGCGGCCCCTGCCCTTCAGTTCCCACTTGCCTGGTCATACACTGATTAATCCGTTCACTGGCTCTTTCAGTTTGCTCTCACTCCATCTTTCTGGAACATTCCTCCGGCTCCTCTCGTGGTTGCTCCTGTGGATCTTAGCTCAGATATCGGCTCCTCCGAGAGGCCCTCCAGAACCCTCCCAGCACCACCCGCCCCCCGGGGGCTTTTCCTGTCATGTGTTTCTACCAGAAATCGCACCGCTTACCTCTCTCCTCTCTCCTCTGGGTTGGCCTGTTGGCCTGTTGGCCTGTTGGGCGCAGTGCTCCCCCTCTTTGGGAGCTCCTGGAGAGCAGGGCTCAGTGTCTGCCATTCTTCTCTGTCTCCTGGCACTCGGAGCAGCTCAGCATGGCAGCCTGGATCTTGAATTCACCTGTTGGGTGGCTTCTGCCCTGGTGGCCGACACTGGGAATGCTGGGACGGAATCAGACAGGGACTCCGCCCTCACCTGCTCACCATCTTGCCCAAGGTGGAATCACAGAACTCATGGTGGGCAGGGACGGGGAGCCCGCCTGCAAAACACGACACTACTGAGGGGGCAGAACCTCCTGGGACAGGCTCTGGATGGGCGGCCAGAGAGAGGCCCCAGACGGAGCCTGGCTCCTGGGACGGGAGGCTCTGCCCAGCCTGGCCAGGCCCTCACTGCCCTCCTGGAGGCCTGAAATGACACCTGTTTTTCATGGGGCTCTTGGGATGGCTCAGAGAGGACACCTTGCACCAGCCCAGATGCCACCACCACTTCCAGGCTCCCCAGTCCCTGGGAGCAGAGGTCTTATTTAGGTACCAGGAGACCCACCTGTCGGCAGGACTGTAGATGACACTCTGGTGACCGGGAGGGAACCTCTGCTGTCTCGCTGCTGTGGGCTCACCTTTCTGTTCCCCTGCCTGGGTTTCTCCTTCCAGACTGTGTAACAAGGTGTCCGGGAGCCTTCGATTCTGTTCCGATGGAATTTGCCTGTTTAATCGGGAACAGCATGGCTGCCTTTGGCTGCTTTTTCCCAAGGTGGAAAGAAAAACCTTTAGGGACAGAGTGAGATGGGAGGTGGCTGGGAACCTATTTTCCCCACGACTTATGGGTGATCTGGTGCCTGTCATTTCCCTTTCCAGCCTTGTTTGCCCATCTGTAAAATGGGGGAAGGGTGGGACTTGTGATGTCCAAGCTGTGTCTCTGAGCGCAGGGGTTGGCTGAGCACCTACTGTGTGCGCAGTGCGGCAATGGGGTGGGGGCTGAGCGTGGAGGCCATCGCTGACTCTTGTGCTGGAGGAGAAGGGCCGTTTAAATCCAGGGTGGCATTTTTATCACTGTGTTCTTAATTGTAATTGCCATTTAATTAGATTAATGATAATTAATATCACTAGTAACGCACTGTCCTTTGTTTGGGACGATGACATTGCAGACCCACTGTCCTCAGGTGGAGCTGTGCTGGCATGGGGCCCCTCCCTCCTCTCACCTCCTGACTTTGTCCCCTGGTCACCATGCTCATCACAGGGCTTGCGGTCACTTCCTGTCACGGTGGCCTCCCCATTGGACTGAACTGCTCCAGAGAGCGAGGGACCTGTCCTGTCACTCCCACACCCCCTGGACAGTGACGGACTGGCCCAGGGAGGGGAAGGAAGGATGAGTGGACAGACAGATGGACGGATGGATGGGTGAATACTGAATGGCTTCTATCTCTGGCGGGAAGAAGCCAAATGACTGTCTAGGGGACCCAACCTCTGCCTTGGCTTCACTATGGCCCTCAGGGACATCCTGGCCTCTTCACCCCAAGGCCACTCCCCCCTCGGAGCTGCCTGGGTGGCTTGTCCCAGAGGCAGGACCTGCCGCCACCCTGCCCTCCCCGCTCCTGACCTGTCCCCTCCCCCATCCACAGAACAGGAGAGGTCCAGACTCCTGCCCGGACCTCCCCTCTGGATCAAGACCTTCCAGGGTCCCTCTAACCCTTGGGGACGGTGCAGGCGCTTGTGCTTGGCTCACCTGGCTCCCACCCACCTCCCAGGAGCCTTTCCTGCAACCCCCCTCCCTCCTTTGTGTCCCGTGTCCCCTGCGTCCCCTGCCTGTGCTCTGCACAGCTGGAGCAGCCTCAGGGCCTCCAAGGCACCGCAGCCTCTCTCCCCGGTCTCTCTCCCTGGCCTCCACCTGCTGCCACCCTGTGCCCTCCCTACCCCCTCCTCCACCACCAGATGTCACTTGGCCTTCAGGGCTGGCCAGAGGCCTCCCTGTCCACAACGCCCTTCCTGACACCCCGGAAGCATGCTTGCTCTTTCGTCCTGTCATGTCTGTGTGTCCTGAGGGCATCCTCCCTGCTGGGCGGCCACATGGGCTCCCCAGGACCCAGAAGGTCGGGATGTGAATGGACCTCTGGGCTGGGGCTCAGCCCTCACCTGTGATGGCGGTGTGACCACCCAGCGCCTCCCTCTCCTCAGTTTCCACCTGTAGGTGGGGGACAGTGACAGCGAGCCCTTCCCTGGTGTGGTGACCATCCTTCTCGTTGGGTCTGCAAGGCCCCTGATGCAGAGCTGACCCTTTCTTACCTTCATACCTTGGGTCCTCTCTGGAAGTCCCTCCTACCATCTACCCTACAGCAATTCTATGGCCTACCAGCCCTTCATTCCTGGTGGAGATGAGCAGCGAGGACCCTCCAGCCAGAGCCTGTGCAGCCCACCTTCGGATGCTTTTGTCTGTTGTTCTGACCACTGAGCCCAGGCCAGGGGCTGGTCCCCAGAGAGAGGACCAGAGGTACATGGTGGCATTCCCAGCCTCTGCCTCCTGCTCCCTCCATCTTCTCCCTTCCTCCTTGGCTCAGTCACTATCGTGGGCACACACTCCCTGAGGTCACGTCCCCTGGACACCCCCACCTCCCTGAGGTGAGTGGAAGCTAACCCAGACTCCTTCCTGCTGCTCCCGAGTCCTGGGGGCTCCGACCCTGCTCACCTCCCCACCCCCATTCACAGGCACCCCCGGTTGTTCCTCGAGTCTGTAAAGCATGCACCTGCCGAAGGGCCTTCGCACACCCTGCTGGACAATCTCCTACCTTCCCCTTGAAGCTGCCGGTTCAATGGGCCTGTCCCCACCCTGGCCTCCCTCGAGGAAAGGCCTTCCCTGTGCACCCAGGCCAGAGTGGCCACGAAGCTTCCCTCCAGCCACCTCTGCGCGCTTCACACCACCTGAGCTACCTCGCTGACTTCCTGTCTTCTGCTCCCCGGGAGGCAGCAGGCCAGGCACAGGTCACTATGCTCGGCCTGTGACCAGGGCATGGCCTGGCATTGCAAGTGCTCTGAAGCTATTTGCCAAGGAGCCACTGGGCACATGTGCCTTGTGGAAATGGATGGAAGGCAGCCCCCACTTCTGCAGCCCACGGCCCTCCCGGGAAGGCTGCTGGGAGCCTGGGGCCTCCAGCCGGGGGCAGTGCGTGGGGGCCACCTGGGCGTGGGGGCCTTGGGGAGGGCAGCACCTAGTCTAGAACGCCAAACAGAACTGGCAAGGGGCAAGGGGAGGGAGGGCAGTTGGGAGAGATGGAGGTGTGGACGGGGGCTGGGCAGGACTTGCGGGCTGAACTTGGGTGAGGAGTCCCTGGGCTGGGAGCAGCTCTGGACAGCTGTTCCCTCAGGCTCAACTCCCCAACCCCTGAAAGGGCCCGGAGTCCAGGCACGCCACGCATGCAGCCCTCACAGATTTGGCCAGTCATTCTGGAAAGTACAAGTTAAGCTGAATCAGCTCATGGCCTGGTGAGAAAGCTGGACAAGAAAACAGTAAGACAAGGTTATTGGTGACGAAGGGACACTGATCAGCACTGAGTTAGCCACGCCCCTTTGTGTATCAGCTTGCTGTGAAGTCCAGTCCTCCGTAATTCAGATGAGGATACTGAGGTCAGAAAGGTGAAGTGACTCACCCAGGGTCACACAGACGGGAGCAGCAGGGCTGGGATTTGAACTAGGCAACCTGTTCCAGCCTCTAAGTCCTGGGTTTACTGCTGAGAGGACCCTCTGGGCCCGCCTGGAGGCCAGGCAGTGGGCGAGCCCTCAGGACCAGCCCGGTGAAGTTTGCTCTATGCATCTTTTAATCTTCCCCAGTTACAGGAAGACCTTCGCTCGCAGCTGCTAGGAGCTGGAGCCTGTCCTCAGGCTTCACTCCCAGGAGGGCTGGCGAGAGGCAAGAAGGGAAGGCAGCTGGCCCAGGCCATGTCCTGTCATGGCCGCTTAATGAGCTTAACTGATAACCGTGGGCCCAGGCAGGCTGCCAGCTGGGCCTGCCCATTTGGCCAGGCTTCCTGGCTCCACACCGTCCAGCGAGGGGAGGGCGGCAGCTGGGCCACGGGAGGGGCCGGCGGACTCACCCGGCAGGCATCAGAGGTATAGCTGTGTGGCCTTGGGAAAATTCCTAGAGTTCTCTGTGCTTCCCTGGCAACCTAGGAAGATTCAGCAGGGAGGCAGGAGTGCTGGGGCCAGCGGCCTTCAGCTCAGAGACTGGTTGTCTTTCAGGGAACATGGTTGTCACTCAGGGAACTTTCTATCCTGGTCCTTCAAAAGGCTCATAGTTTGATGATGGCTAGAAACATAATCCCAGCCCTGTCACACTTGAAAAACCAGAAACAGGTAGTAGAGGCCTGGGTTCCTCTGGCTCTGTCACTAACTGATGGGGTGGTGGGCCTCCACGTTCTCATCTGCAAGATGGGCTGCTAACAGGTCTCCATGAGGTGGTGCTTGTTGGGTACTTGGTGAAGATCTGGCGTTCAGCTGGTGCCAAGGAACGTAGCCGTCTCTGGTCGCCCCCATGGCTGGACCTGCTGGTCCCGTGTGATGTTAGCAGTCACCTGCTCTCATGGGACCTTTTCCTCCTTGTCAGGCTGGAGGCCCAGCTTCCCCCAGATCTGTTCCAGAAATTCCTCTGCTGAACATCGATGCCCGGATGGGGCAGAGGCTGGCACCCGCTTCCCAGCAGAGGAGGGCAAGGCCTCTGGTTTTCAGTGACAAGCCACCCCTCCCTGTCCACTGCTGCCTCTTGCCCTCCTAGGGTGCAGGAAGGGGAGGGCTGGACCCCACTCTCCTGGCCCTGAAGGGCCCTCTGCCCGGGGGAAGCGCCTGGGCCTGGCCTCCGCGGGGAGCTGAGGCCCAGCAGCAGGCAGGGCTGAGGTGGGCGGGCAGATTTATTGCGGCGGCTCCTCTCCCCTGCAGCGCCTGCTTCTAATGAAATTTTACGGCAGGTGGAAATGATAGGACTCCACCAGCCCTAAAAGCACTTCTATTTATTCATTAAAGATATTTATATACTGAGCAGCTCTCTCCAAGGGCCCCACCCGGCTCCTGATGGGCCTGTGAGGTGCTTCCAGGCCTCAGTGGTGGGGAAGCCTGGGGCAGGGGCCACTCCCTGTGTCCCTGTGCTGGGACTGTGAGCTCTCAGCTCCTCCCCAGATCCCCTGCCCCAGAGCACTGGTGTGCCCTCCTGGAACAGAGTGCCTGGCCCTTCCGGGCCATCCCACTGCTGGGTCTCTGCATCACAAGGCAGCTGAAGGCATCCTTTCAAATCAAGTCGCATCCCTTCCTGCTCAGAACTCCACAGCCTCAGCCTAGGGTCCTGGCTTTATCCCCCACTGACTCCTCACCCTTGGGACCAGCCACCGTGGCCTCCTCTGGCTATTTTCTAGAGGATGATGGGGCTCTGCCTCTACCTCAGGACCTTTGTACCTGAGCCTCTGCTCAGAACCCTCTGCCCCCAGCTCTTTGGCTGCCTGGCGCCCTGACACCATTCAGAGCCTGGCTCAGGCTCAAAGGCACCTTAGGCCTCAGGAAGGACATTCCAGGCCGCTGGACCCAAAGCCGGTCCCCTGTTCTCGTCCCATCCCTGTGCACCTCGTGTGCTCCATGGTGGCCCTTGGGAATCATCCCATGCATTTCTTTACGTTTACTGCCTTGGTCTGTCCCACAGGTGTGACCTCGGGGCAGGGATACACCACGTGGCTCATGGCGGACGTCCAGTGAATGACATTCGGAAGGTGGTAGATGAGATTTCTGGGCACCACGGGCGGCCACAGGTTGGCCCCTCAGAGACTCTCGCTTTCAGTCCTGACGGACGAAGTGATTCCGAGTGTGACGGACATCTTGTGACTCCCAGAGGATGGGCAGGGCCGAGCTGTGGGTCCGGGTCTCCTGTCCCCGTGCTCCTGGGGGGTCCTGGATGGGGCTGCGTGCTCAGGCCCTGGGAGCTGTGGCCAGAATCCACCCCTGATGGCTTCTCCCCAGCTGCTGCCCGGGCCTGAGAGTAAAGCTTCTCCTGGGGGCTGCGCACAGCCCTAGCTCTCTCCAGCCCTCCCACGGACTGGGGCCCACGGCCTTGGCCGGCTCCGCTATCGTCAGCACAGCTGGGCCTGGCACTTCCTGGAGGACCTAACCATAGCTCCATCGTCCTGAGTTGGGATCTGCCTCCTCTGGGACTGAAAGGCCTGGGGGAGTGGAGACGAGGACTTGGCCTGTGGCCAGCTCCGTGCAGTTGGACACCAGGACCCCCAACTCCAGCAAGGCCTGCGGGGTTCTGTCACAGCCACAAGCTCAACGAGGCCCTGCTGTGCCCACCTCAGGTAGGTGGGTGCCCAGTGAGGCAGGTGAAAGCCCCCAAGTCCCCGAGGCCCTGAGCCTCCTCAGCCCTCTCCCTCTGCCTGTGTGGCTACCAGGCGTCAAGGGACTTTCTCCCTCCTGGACACAAGACTTGTGACCAACACAGGGCTCTGGGGGAGTTCCTCAGGATTGAGTGGGGGCGAGGGACCTGTGTCCATGATTCCTCTGCCAGGTGGTACCCTCGCGGTACCGTGCTGGCCGGCCAAATGGCCATGCCGAGGGTGACTGCTCCTCGGCCTGGGTGCCAGGCCTGGCGCAGAGCAGGTGCTCCACAAGATTTCCCAAGAGGTTTGGAGGAGGCAGCAAGCCCAGCGTGGGATGAAGAGGGCAGACAGGGGCTCCGGAGCACAGGGGACAGGCCGCAGGTGGCTGGGGAGGGCAGGCAGCCTCCTTCTCCGCTGCCGTGTGGATGGGCGCTCCTCCCTCACTACCACAAATGCAAAGCCTCACTTTCTAGATGCTTCTTGGACATCCCTCTTCCCATAGAGAGCAGCCAGGGCCACATCCAAGTGACTGCTGCCCCCTCCCAGCTGGGACCTGGCTGGGGCCCCCTGCAGGTGAGGATTGCAGCCACCCCAGGGGGTGGGAAGGTGCAGAGGGAGCAGAACCACGTGGAGGTCAGTGGGAGGCTGGTCCTTGGTTCACCGAAAGAGCTCGCCCGGCATGCACCCCGTAAACCTGTTCTTCCTGGACCTGGAGTGACCGACCTCACGCATGCGGGACACGCTGCCCTAGGTTGGGACAGAGAGCAACGTGGCAATTATACCCCAATGAAAGGGGCCCCTTCTCTTTGACTTAGCAATTCTACTTGAGAATTTAAACTCACACATGTGTGAAATGGCGTTCTATACGAGGATGTTCACGGCAGCATCGTAATAGCCAAGGATCAGAAACCACTGAAATGTCCATTAACGCGATTAACTAAATTACAGTGCAGCTTTGCCACGGAGCTCAGCTGTTAAAGGAGCGGGGCAACTGTGTGCATGTGGCGGTCCTGGAGTGAAATGCAACGTGTCCACCCTTTGCGTTCAAAATGCTTTTTATGCCCTTGAAACACTGAGGGCCACGGCTCGGGAAAGGGCGCTTCCGCTCATCAGCAGCGGCTGCTTCTGGGGAGGGCGCTGGGTGGCCGGCTGCATCTGGCGGGGGGATCTGCACTTGCGGTCCCTCCACACCGTCAGGGCTTTGTAGCAAGGGCATGTGTTACCTAATCAAGGAAGGTGACTGGAGGAACGCTTGCCATCTTCCCAGCACAGACAACGCAGGCCACCGCTGTGCTACCAACCACTCTCCATGTGCGCCAAAGAGCAAGGCAGACTGAAAACCCGGGGTCTGCCTGCGCCTCCACCACTGGGTGCCACGGTCTCATCAAGAAGCCTTGCCTTGAGGAAAGCCAGTCTCGTCTCCCTGTTGACACTAAATTGACACTCTTGGTAATGGCAGAAGATGCCACCTGGGCACCAGTGCTGCTGTGGGGGCCGCTGAAGGATGGCTTCCAGCTTCCCTGACAACGTGTCCCCCCAGGTAAGGAAGGAATGCAGCCTGCACGCAGATCTCCTTTAATTAGATGTGGCCATCTTGCTGCCGCTGAGTCCAGGCGTGGTGGCCGCCAGCTGCAGAGGGGGTGGAATAGGAACCACTCGCTTCCTTTGAGGACTCTGGCGGATATTGCTGCAAGGCTATGTCGTTGCCATGTTCGGACAGGAAAAGGAACACTGCTCCTCTGGGGTGCCCTGGGCACACAGGGGAGAGCTTGGGACCCCCAAGTGGGCAATAGAATGGAGTTCAGCGCCCTGGGGCAAAGGCGTCCTTCCCTGGGAACCCAGGGAGTCTTCCAGAGGGAGGGCTGTCACTGAAGCCTTCAGCGGCTCTGCTGGCCAAGAGTGGACTCAGGAGCTAGGACCCGGCCCAGGAGGCCAGGGTTGGTTAGTCCTAGCCTACCTTGTACTTAAAGGTGTAGTGCCTATTAAAATCACCAGAGGGGCTGCTGGCCTCGAAACCTGGGAGAGGGCACCCTCTGGATCCTAGATTATACCTTGTGCTCCTCCTGCTCTCAAAACTAAGGGGAGGGGGGCACTTCTCAACTGTAAGTCTTTAGCAGAGGGACTTTGGGTCAAACAGGATCTTAGAGGCACCCCACGCACCCGGCAGGCAGGGCCAAGCACAGCAACGCTGGCTGAGACGAGAGAGGCCCGGAGATGACGAAGCCCCTCTCCCTGGGCTGGCTTCTGACAGGCTGTGGAAGCACATGGCTCGAAAAATGCTGCACAGGACCCTGGGAGGACAGTCGGGTGGCAGGGGCTGCCTCCAGGGACAGGGAAGCCTGGGGGATGGGCAGACTCGTCACCGCCTCTTTCTGAACTTCTGGACCATGAGCAGGTACTACCTGGTTAAAACCCAACACAATGTCACAAGAAAACACAAGCAGGGGGGTAATGATCTCTGAAGTACTGACTCCAGCTGAAAAGCCCACGATTCCACAGGCTACGTGTGGACACGTTCTGCGCAGCGAATTCATTAAACCCTATATTGACAGAGGGCAGATCGAAGCACGATGTCAGCCAGTGATCCGCAATCGTCTTCCTGATGGAGGTGGCTCTGGAGGGGAGCGCAGGGACCCTGCGGTGGCAGACTCGCCTTGAATGTAGATTCTGCTGCTTACTGGCTGCAGGACCTTGGGCTGCTTGTTAGTTACCCTGTGCGGTCTGTCCTGGCTTTCAGGAATGGGGGTGACCGTGCCAGCAGGGCTGTGGCACACTTGGAAAGGATGTGTGTCAGGCAAGAGGCAAGGGGCAGGCAGCCAGGTGTAACTGCTCGGCCACCTGCCTCTGGATGGGCGGGCCCTGTGCTCCCGCCCCTCTGCTGGGGTGCTGGCCTCATGGCCTGGCTTCCCACCCACTGCTCGGGAGCCCGGATGGGCAGAGCTGGTCTCACAGATCACCAGCAGCCCAAAGCTGGGCGTGCAGCAGGGGCGGGAACCGGCTGGGACAGCAGATCGACTTCACCTGTTCCGCTGATGGGCCAGGTGGTGGAGGCTGCTTGCAGCCATGTCTCTTGGGCTTCTGCAAGTGGCCTGGCACAGGTGTGGCATCCCGTGAAGCACACGCAGACTTCTCTCTGAGGCTGGACTGGGCCACACCACAGCACTGCTGCTTTCTGCTGACGAGGTGACCGGCTCTCGCTCCCAGGCAGATGGGTGAGGCTGTGTTTCTGAAGCCAAGTGTGGAGACCCGGAGGCCCGTGTCCAATGCACCTGCAGTGCCTCAGTGGCCAGGCTGCTGCTCAGCCAGAACGGCCTTCCCATGAGCTCTGACTAGGTATCATTGCCTGCTCTGGAGGCTCAGGGACACTCCGGTCAGAGCCACTCACCTACCTGCTGCCACTAACTGGCGGCCAGCGGGGATTTGCCAAGGCCTCCCTCCTGTGCTCAGAACTGCCTGGGAGCTTTAATCACCAGCGCCAGGCCACGCCGAGGCCTGCTGCCCGCTCCTCGTGGATAGAACTGAACCCCGTGTAGTTTTCCTACACAAACACCCTGGGGATGAGTCTCATTTACAGAGATTAACAACAGTATCTAATGATGAAACAGAGCTGATGTGCACATGGCCACCCCGTCCTTGCAGTGATATGGACATCACACCTGAGGGTGAGGGACGCAGGTGCCAGGATGAAGTATCAGGCTACCGCTGATCTGACAATGGGCCTGAAGCCACAGCAGGTGGACGTGGTGGGGGACCAGTGTGCGTCTGTAGTCCTCCGCGCCCTGCATCTGACGCTGTCCGAGGGCTGTGCCCTATGGCTTGCCTCACTCGCAGCCTCTCCATGCATGCGTGGGAAGCCTGGGGAGGCTCACAGTCCACACCCTCCCTGTGGCCCAGTGACAGGCGGCAGCTTCTGGCACTCGCCAGGGCAAGCACAGTGGTGATGCCATCGCTGCTGGGCTGACACTTCCCCGGTGCCCGGGGCCAGCTGCCATGAGAGTGCAAGGCAAAGGTCAGGGGAAGCTTTGCTACAAAGAAGGCCAGCCCAGGGATTCCAAAACTAGCTTTAATTTGTCAAAAGCCACACAGAGCAGTGTAGAAATGGCTTCTGGGAGGGGAGCGGTGAGAGTCCAAGGCTTCTAGAAGTTCTCCAGCAAGCCCACGATGCGCTTTTGCTCGTTCTCCCGGAACTCTGGGCTTCGGCCGTCCCCGATGTTCTCCGCATACTCTAGGGAGACAAGGACAGGGTTAGGCCGTGCTGCAGGCACGTGCTCCAGAGGCTGGGTGGCCCATGTCCCCAACACACACCTAGTGGATGCTGCTGTGCCTGAATGTGTCCCTCCTGACATTCACCCTGACGCTCAATCCCCAATGAGGTGGTGACTGGGTTTCCCCTTCCTGAATGGGATCAGACCCTTACGAAAGGCTCTAGGGCGCTAGCTAGGCCTCTGTCCTTCTGCCTTTTGCAATGTGAGGGCGCAGCATCCTTGACCTTCTGGCCTCACTCGACAGACACCAAAGGCCACCACTGGGACCCTGGACGTCCCAGCCTTCAGATGGTGAGGAAAGAATTCTGTTCTTTATAAAACTATCTGGTCTCAGGGATTTCGTTACTGCAGCAGGAATGGGCAGCGGCCGATGTCTGCTGGGCAAGCACCGTTCCTGGCCAGAGGCTCTCAGAGTGTGGGAACTTACTAGAAATGCAAATCTTGGGCCTGCTCCAGTCACCCTAAATGGAAAACCTGAGGGTAGGGCTGGCAACCTGAGTTTACCGTGTCTTCCAGGTGACGATGACGTACACTATGAGAACCACCATCTGTGACAATGGGAACACCATGACCAAAATGGATGGAAATCTCTACTTGCACGTAGCCTACTTTCTAGAGGGTAACACACCAAAATGCAAATGAAACAGACAGGCTGCCAGAGGCTCCTGGGGAAGGAGAGGCTGAAGACTGGGAGTGAGGCCCCAGACCGGGTGCAGGGCTCCCAGGAGGGGCCTGCTGACCCATCCAAGGGTTGGCACGTGGGTCTGTGTGGCCAGAGGCAGGGAAAGCCCAGGCTGTGGAGCGACTTGGTGGGAATCTGTTCCGGTTCTGAGCAAAGGAGTGAGGATCTGCCTTTTCCTCCAGCTGCAGTGCAGGAGACGCCCTGGGGCAGGGGCAGGAGCAGGAGGTGTGACTGGGAAAGGGCTGGGACCAGGCGGGCAGTGGTGGCAGGGGAGATGACCCCAGTTCCTGACGTGTTCTGAAGGAAGAGCCAACAGGATCGATGGCAGATTGGAAGTGGATGTGAGAGATGTGGATATTGAAACCACCAAGAAATGTGACAGAAGTGGTATGAAGGTGACAATGAGTGGGATTCCCTGAGGATGGAGGAGACAGGTCTCTGCACCAGCCAGGAAGGCTGTGGAGGGTTGTGGGGGCTGCGGGGGACACAGCCACCCACAGGAGATTCAAACAGCTGGGTGCCCTGGGGGAAGGGGGGGAGAGAGGAGTCTAGGGGGCCGAGGGAAGGGGTGTGGGAGCAAGCTCTAGGGGAGCAGGAGGACCCAGCCGTGGAGGAGGAGGCCCAGGAGAGGAGACCATGGGGCACTGTGGAGTGTGCAGGAGGCTAACCACGCTATGATATGCCATTTCATTCACAACTGTGACCACCCAGCACCTGGGGGCCCTGGGCTTCCTGAGGTGACTCCTGCCACCAGTATTAACAGAGCGGGAGGGAAGGGGAACGAGGTGATCCAGCTCCCCACTGTCCTCTGTGGTCGTCTGCCAGCACTCACAGGAAGACAGTGCAACATCATGGGCTGACCTCAACCCTAAGCAGCCTCTGAGAATAAGCTCCGGTTCCCGTCAGATGCCATGCTCAAGAAACACTCGTTCCCTCCTGAACCTCCTCTCGCAGCCTGGTGACATCACCTGGGGAGATCCTCCCAGCCTGCAAGGCCATCTCAAGAGACACCTCCACGCAAGCCGCCTGCCGTCTCTCCTGTGCTCGGGCTGCTCAGGCTCTGCCACGCGTGGCCTGCCTCTGTGGCCTCGACGAGCCTCATGGTCAGGTGTCAGTCTCACTACTAGGTCCCACCTGGCAGCGGGGCATGGTGGCCAAGCTCAGAACAGCTGGCAAGGACAGCCACTTGCTGGGACAGTCCCTGGGTCTGAGGCTGCTGCATGATCACAGGCCCGCTAACCCAGATGGGAGGCGAGGCAGCTTGTCCCCGCCACCCTCCACGCGTGGGACGCACGTTGCTCCAGCCACCTCTTCACTGCTACCCTTCCTCTTCAGTGCTTTGGACATGTGGGGAACACGGGACCAGGGACTCAGACATGGGCCGGCTGTGTCTCCCCCGGAAGTCCTCCTCCTCCTGTTAGGTGCATCCATCACCTCCAATGGCAAAAGACCGTGATGCCTCCTGTTCCAGTCCTGGAGGGAGGGCCGGGGTGGCGGGGAGCAGGAGGGGAGCCTCAGGAGAAGGTTCTGAGGCTGTGTGAAGTGGTGTCTCTTACTCACATGTAAGTGATACTGTCACTGCCCCAGGAGAGAAATGACCATCAGAGCATTTAACACCCCCTGAGGCGCGGCTGGGAAGCAGGAGTCTTAATGGATTGAACTAACACTTTGCTCTCCTAATGTCTCTCGGATCCAGAGGGGAGGGATGCGGAGCAGAGCCAGAGCCTTTGGGGCAGCGATTTTCCAACAGCACAGCCAGCTTCCCTGGAGGGCCGAGCTCGGGTGCACGGAGCAGGAGGAACCAGAGCCTGCGTGGATCCCTGGCCAAACCCTCTCCAGGGCCCAGGAACAGCACAGGCCGCCCTGCTCACAGAGCCAACCTCTGGGTGAGTCTCTGGTCACTCAGGCCATAGGAAGGGGACAAGGCCAGATGGCCAGTCCTGTGGGAGGGGAGTCACTTCCACACAGGCAGAAGGGGCGCCTCACAGTCCCGGTGGCATCAGCATTAACTGGAGTGAGCACTGACTGCAGGCGGCCAGGACGCTTGGGCTTACCCTGCAGCACTGCTCGGGTGAGAACGCCGTTCAGCTCAGAGGAAACTGAGGCACCTCCCCTCGCCGGGGCTGAGGGAGGAGCTAGAAGCAGTGAAAAACGTGCCCAAAGCTGGTCCCCCGAATGGCACCCTCTCACCTAAGCCATATCCTGACAAGCCTGCTCCCCCACCCAGGAGAAGCACCAGAGCAACCTGCCTGCTGCCATGACTGGTGTCTTCATGAAGAGGCAGGACCCTGCAGGGGCTGCATCGGTGCATGGGACTCAGTGGCCAGGACAGGTGTGGGGTGGGGCTGCAGGGCTCTGGGAAGCTGACTGCAGCCCTGAGGGTACAGGGACGGGCCAGGTCCCAGAGGGAGCCGGCTGGGAGCCGAGCTGCAGGCAGGCCCTAGCAGCCGGCCTGGTGCTAGGCCTGGTGCTCCTCCACACCCGCGTCTGCGCGCCTCGCCCTGCCTCGTGCTTTGTTCTCAAGGAGAGTCCTACTGGGAGCCAATCTTGGTGGAGCCGCTACCTCCTGGTTATTAGAGCTGCTGCAGCAGTTTATAAATATTGAACAGATTCTTCCCAGAGGTCTTGGGAAGAGTTCTTTCGTGTGTGTGTGTGTATGGAAAGGGAGAGACGCTAGATGAAGGGAGAACCATGGGGTGGGGGAGAGAGGGGGATGAGGGCAGAGGGAGCAGGAGAGGACGAGGCGGGTGGGTGTGGGGAGGTGGCACGCAGACTCCCTGCTCTACTTGCCCAGCAGTTTCAAACGCTTGTATAATAAGGGCTTTGATGGAGCTCACAAACAGGCAGCAGTGCTGAACGCATAAATATTAAAGCAAACTTTAGACAGCAGGTTTACTATTCAGACATGGAGTACAAGCTGTTCTGTTTATGTTAAGGGGGACACGGAGGCTGGTGATGGGGAGAGCTGTCCTCCAGGGCAGGGATCAGGACCCGGGACCTAGGGCCTTACTGCTCCCCGCTTACACGTTGCAGGAGGAGAGTGAGGGAAGGGAGGAGGACAGCCGGCGTTCTCACACCGAGAACCCTTGAAGTCACAAAATAGGAACTGGAAAGAAGATCCTTCAGATCTCACAGAATCCTAAATGAGAACAATGAACTTGGAAAGTTTAAAGGCCAAACTTCTCTAGAACTCTCTGCCAGGCTGTGGGGTGTGGTCCATGGGCAGTCCTTCTTTGGCTCACAGTGCTAGCAGGGTCAGACCCCCAGGATCCTGGGGACATGTGAGCCGTCTGGTAAAGCATCCACTGACAGCCAGCCCCATGAGGCCCCAGTCTGGCCTGGGTGCTGGCCCATGGCTTTCCCACTGGCTCGGGGCAAGGCACAGCCCCAGCGCTGACTGAGCAGTGCTCGTCCCGTCGTCCAGCCGCAGGCCTTCCTGAGAGGGGCAGTGTTTACTGCAAGTCTGCTTCTTTACAGAGAAGGAAGCCAAGGCTCAGACATTTACCCACTGCTTGCCCAAAGTTACACAGAGATGGAGATGAGGCTGTGTCCCTGTTCTGCTCACTGCCCCTGGGTGAGTGGGGACACCCACTCAACAGTGACACAGCGGGTCTTCTTCTAGCTCTCGGGTGCCTGTCCACTCAGGTGCTCACCTGGCTCTCACCACGACTCTCGCAGATGAAAGAACCCCAGCTTAAAGAGGGCAGGTTGCTGCCCAGGACCAGCCAGCAGGAAGCAGGGGCCTGGGCAGCTGGACAGATCTGCAGTCTTGCCACAGGCTCTCAGGTATTCCTCCCTTTCCTTGGCACCATACCTCTCTGTCCAAGGCAGCATCCTGAGAGCCCCTGGGGTGGGCTGGGGGTGGGGTACAGGGGGCAGCAGGCCTAGGGCGAATCTGTCTTTGCTGAAGACATCAGGTGTCCCTGACACGCCTCAGCCCTGTCAAGGCAGCTGGCTAGAGGGCTGACACACAGTCCTCTCTTCATCCTCTCCTGCCTCCAAAGACCTAGTGGTCACAGGACCATGTCCAGGCACAAGTCAAACACACATCATGTCATTAAAAGATTAATTCTATCAGCTTCTGCAACTTTAAAACCACAGAGGCAAAGCTGGGGTTACCAAGAACCCCAAAGCAACAAGGAAGTACAGGCTATGGGCTCCCCAGGGATTTTCAGCCATAAAGAACACAAGCAAATCAAAGGGCTAGGGGCCAACTCCTGAAAGCACGATGAGGGCTTTGGCTCATCCTTTTCCCAGGAGAGGGGTCTGACCCGTGCTCCTCTCTACACTCTCCTCTGCAACAGCTCGGCTGCTCCCCACGTCCACAGGGCTTCGACGGCTTTCACCAACGGACTCAAACACTTCCGAGACTGGCCAGGCACCCACTGACAAGCCTTCACACTAACAAGTCTTCCAGGTCACAGGTCCGATGCTGCATTCGGGGAGACGGCCCTCAGTTATGTACGTTCACATTTGCCCGTGACAGAGCCACCTCCTTAACTAGCGCCATCACAGTCACCAAGGCAGTGAGTAGAACGGAGCTCAGGAAATGCAGGAGGCAGAGTTAGTATTTCATGGGCCCAGAGTTTCAGGTTTGCAAGAGGAAAAAGTCTGTGAACAGACTGTGGGGACGGCTGCAGTGACGATGAGCTACTGTCAGGCGCACGTTCCTACGGTGTGTAAAACCAGAGCAGCTTCCAGCTCTGTGTCGTCTCTAGTGGGATCCACAGGCTTTCTTTATTCCCACACATCTCTGCACCCGGCACTGGCTTCAGGCTCTTTGTGATCATGTTAGAGGGTCTCTAAGCCCCTCAGGGACACAGCCTCCTAAGGGTCTCATTCATGGCAGGAGCCCGCCTACCCTGTGATGCCAAGGGGGTGCTCTGTGAAGGTGGATGCCTTCAATTTTCTTTTGCTGCTCAAAGCCCTTAAGGCACACGAGTCAATGACAGTTGGAACCCTCCTTTCTGCAAGATGGAAGCACCACCATGGACGGTTCTGTATGCCAACATCACTAGTGATGCAGGCGACTTCATGTAACTTCAGGGTGCCTCAGTTTCCTTATTTGCAAAGTGGAGATCATTCTGTTTTCCAGGTTGTTGGAGGACCAGAGCTAATGGACATCAAAAGCCTGACCACAGCAGGTGCCAGTGAGGTCCACTCTACCTGCTGGGTTCTGCACTTCTGGATGAACAAAGAGAAGCCTGCATTGTGGCACCAGAAAGGTGAAGGCAGGAAGCCTGCAGCTGCCCAGCCTGACCTGCCCTTCTCAGTGGGCACTTCAGTCCCCAGACCCTGGTTCCCCAAGAGGAACCGCTGTCCTGAGGCCCAGAGCTGCCGCCTGTTCCAGGGAAGGCTCATCTCAGAAGCCAAGCAGGCAGGCTCCAGAAAGAGGGACTCACTGAGCCATCAATCACTCTAGCTCCTCTGGCACCCCCAACAGAAAAGGAGGGGGAAACTCCGGAGAAAGGGGACTGAAAAATCCTGGGAAAAGCCCCCTGCTGGGCCTGCCTCATCAGCGTTTTCCTACGACCTCAAGGGATACATCAGCTGTCATCCTGCCAGCAAAACTTAGGAAATATGTAGGCCATAAAATCAAAGAAAAAAGCTTGCATCTAATTAGTATGTTAAAAAAAAAAAAAGGAAGCAACCCAAACTGAAAAACAAAATTAAAATCAAAGAGGACAGGCTGATGAGCTGGTTTTCTTTATGAGGCTTTGTTTTTTCAGGCCTTTTGATGGAAGGAGGGTGGCGGAGGGGGAGGGAGTGGAAGGAACCAGAGTGGCTGGAGGGGGTCTGCAGAGCCAGCCCCCTGACCTGGATGCTGCCCCCCATGGTTGAGGGCCCCCTCTTGCTATGTCCAGGGGCTGCTCAGACGCAGCCATGCTGAACAGGCACCCAAAGATGGGCTTCCCCTGGCAGGTGTCAGGGTCATGCCAGGAACAGGGGGCTGAGAACCCTTTATCACGAACCTTGAGCTGTGGAGAACTCTCTGAATGGTCAGCACCATGTTGAGGGCATCTTCAATTCCAGCAATGGCAGGCAATTCCCTAGCTTTAAATATCACCTCACCTCTAATGACTCCAAATGCCCCCAATAGCATCTCTCCTGAGCTGTAATGAGAATGTCTACTGGTTTCTGGCCAACAAAGGGACGCACTCACTACCTGTACCCCAGACCTACTATGTACCCGGCTGAACTCACGATTCCTGCCCAGCAAGCCCCTCCCCAATGCTCCAGATACTCCTAATGGACATCTGGAGCCCTAACTACAGCCGCCAGTCCTGTCCTGCTCTGAGCCTGGCTCCTCTGCCTGGGGTCTGCCTCCCCTGAGAAACCACTCCTCTGGGACACCATCCCCAGCCCTGGGAGGGGCAGCTGCTCTCTCCTCTGCTCCATGGCTGCTCTGCTCCCTTAACACCCTCCAACGCAGCACTTATCACCTTGTAATTACTAGACTGTGAAGGCTGCAAGGACAGGGACTTGCTGGCTCGGCTTGGTGTCTCTAGTACCGGGTGCAGCACCTGGCGCTGAGCAAAGCCTCTGAGAGGCTCCTGGAGTGTGCACTTCATCACACGCCCCTGGAGACTGTAAGCACAAGGGCAGGCGCTTTGAGACAGTACCCGGCCCTGTGCCTGGTTAGTCCTAAGGAGGCTCAAGGAACATCTCCCAGATGACATTCATGCAGTGTTTAAGGTATCTGTTGGGTTCCCATGATGAGCCTGATGGCCCTAAGAGCTGAGGAGACGTGGGGAACCAGGCAGACAGTGACCCTGCATCACAGGGCTCATGTTTCAATTTAAGAGCCAGATCAAGTGAGTGAGCAAATACATAAATAAAATAATTATAGGTTGTGATAAGGGCTCAGAAGGAAATAAAGGGGGTGCTAGGACAGGGAAGCAGAGGAGTGCTTAGTTTCCAAGCCTGAGCGTGAAGGCAGAACTGGCGGGACTCATTGAAGGACTCATCAAAGAATGATGCGGAGAGGACTGGACTTGGGCTGTAAGGGGGATAAGAGGGTCTGATAAGGGTCGGGGAAGAAAGTCCCAGGGGAGAGGAGCAGGGTGGAGGGAGGGGACTCAGCCTCTGTGAAGGCTTCTCTCTGGCTCCTCCATATCTGCCTGCCCAGACTCCACAGCCAAGGCCGCTCAGCCTCCAGCTGTGCCAGCACTTCAAGGCACCAGGGAATGAGCCAGGCTGGGGGGAGGGGACGGCTCCTGACAGTGGGGAGCTCTGAACAACCTCAGTTATGCACAGCGGGGTTCAAGGAAGAAGAAGACCCACCTACTGCTGCCAAGACACCCCTTCCCTCTTGGAGATCACTGTTTGGATCACAGGGATGGAAGTGCAGGAGAAGCCTACACGCAAGACAGGAGAGCACAGGGTAATAAAAGTTCTAATTGCACATGTGGGCGTTAAAAGTAAATGCCACCTAAAGGCTGTAGTTGCTGGTCACCACGGCTACACCTGGGGAGGAGGCAGAACGACTGCAGCAGAATCCATGTGGATCTGGCCCCCGAGAGTGGAAGCAACAGTAGGGCCAGGCTGGCTGCTGGTTCCCTCCTCTCCTGAACCCCAGATTCTGAGGTCTCAGGTCCTATCTACAACAGGCACACACATAGGGTTTGCCACGTCGCCCCCCTGGAGGGCTGTGCTGAGCATGCGACTTCCAGCCCTGTGCTTCATGGTTCCTTCTTTCTGGAATGTCCTTGTCCCAGACCCACAGACCAACTCAGGGCCACTTATTTTCAAAAGGCTTCCCATAGTACGTTAGCCACGCCTCACTGATAATAATGACGAGGATGATTATCATAACATCTCCTAATATCACACCAACCAGCACTTACTGAGAGATTGTTGGGGACCCATACACTATCTCAAGCATCTCGTTCCAGCCTCCGGTCCACAGCCTGGGTCAACTGCCTGGGGTACCACAGTAGGCAGAGCCAAGGATGCAGGCCCAGGAGCCCTGGAGCCTCTCTCCTCTTTCCCACCCTCTTCTTGCACCAGCAGGAGGCCAGGAGCAATTTCAAGGCCAGTGCTGTGAGGAAGCCCAGTCCAGCCACTCATCTTAAAAATGGGCAGAACAAGGCCAGGGAGGGAGACTCTGGTCATGCAGGCCCTCTGGACTCTACGAACCCTGATGCCACCAGTACTGCACTGTCTATCACAGGCCACCACCCACGTGTATCAGTCTATGCTACCAAGTGCCCAAGTGGCTCTGCTTTGTGACTGAGGCTTGCTGGCTGGAGGCCTCTCCAGGGCCACTCCAGCTGAGTCAGGTCCAGCCTAAAACCCAAGTGCATTGGGGAGTCCAAGGGGCGGTGGAGGACGGAAGGAAACTCAAAGTGGCTGAGCGCTTACCACATGTGAGGCAGCACCTTCCTCAACACACAAAGGTGAGTGATTGCACTCACCCAGCAGGGGGAGGTGGGCTAGGGCCAAAGGTGGGAAAGCTCTTTTCCCTACACCACACTGCCTGGGGGTCTGCTTCCTGGCTTGCATATTTCCAGCCATTTCTTGTCATATTTTTGTTTTCTTTCATTCCACTAATTAGGAACTAGATTTAAACATGTTTTTAACTGTAGATGGACATAATACCTTTGTTTTTTACTTTATTTTTATGCAGTGCTGAGGCTCAAACCTGGTGCCTCACACATGGTAGGCGAGTGTGCTAGCCAGCACTGGGCTACAACCCCAGCCCTGTTTGCTTTTTTAATATATATTTTTAGTTGTAGGTGGACACAATACCTTTGTTTATTTTTATGTGGTGCTGTGGATTGGTACCAGTGCCTCCCGAATGCTAGGCAAGTGCTTCACCACTGAGCCCCAGCCCCAGCCCTTTGTTTTGCTTTTTTAAAAGTAAGTTTTTACACAAGTATTTCGGAGTGTGTGTTTACACCCTGGAACCAGAGGGTCAGAGGCAGAGACAAACAGGTTAGTCTTTAGAGTTCTGATGAAGATGACCTGGACACATAGCGAGGCAGAGCACACGCTGATACTTCCAGTGCAGAACACGCTGTGTGCCAGACACCAGGGACACTGAAGAGACACAGGGTGAGTGGCGTGTAACTCCCAGAGCCCATCAACTCACCCTTGATGATGTGCCTGACAATTTTGATGGAGCTTCCTCGCATGTTTAGGATCTGGTGGACCCTCTGGCGAATCTAATAGGGAGGGGAGAGAACGAGGTGAGAAAGTAAAAGGATGGTTTGTCCCAGCTGACACCAGAGTAGAGCTCCCCATCCCCTCCCCCAACCCTGAAGACAAGGGCAAGGCCCATTTCTTTCCTGGAGAGTCTCCACCCACCAGGTGCCAGGAAGGGGGCAGGGAGGTCAGGCCCATCCAGGAGGCGCCTGCTACCTGGGGGACGTTGGCACTGCAGATCTCAGCCATGATGTAGCAGATGTGTTGGAGAACAAAGAGCCCCGCGTCCAGGCGCCGGAGGTAGAACTCGTCCTCCACGTCATTGTCGATGATCTCTCCCCGCCGCACAATGTCCTGGAAGCAAATGAGCATTTGGGTATAAAAGCTGGGCACTGAGTGGATAAGCAGAGTGGGTTTCTAGCCTGGCCACTGTTAATACGTGAAGATCAGCGACTTCAACGCCCAAGAAAATCACCTGGTCCTGATTCACCCTTCCCATTGCCCTGAAGGGCCTTTCTTGGCTCCTCGCTTAATGAACTGGGCCCCAGAAGTCAAGTTTAAAGCCACTTTTTCCCCCCTATCTGATGAATCAGGACCACAGTGATCTTTTCCACATATTCAAACTAAAAAATAAACTGAAGGGACATAAATCTAACCTATGTATTGGCTTCCACTCAGTCTTCATAAAATTTATTTTAAAAAATGTTTAATTGCCATGTAACCACTACACATATTTATGGGGTACAGTGTGATAATTCAATACATGTATACAAAGTACAATGATCAAATGAGGGTCATTAGCATTCCTACCGCCGCTTAAACATTTTTCATTTCTTTGTATTGGGAAACTTTGAACTCTACTCTAGTTCTTGGTAAACTATGTCATCAACTGTCAACTGCAGTCACCTTGCTGTGCTGTAGCACGCCAGAGCTTACTCCTAGCTGTGTTTGGTCTACCCCGATTCCTAGCCTCTAGTGACCCCTATTCTCCCTATGCTTCTAGGAAGTGAATTTCTTGGCCCACTCCTTCTTGACTCTTTGGTTTGGGCTGCCATTAAAACTTCTCAACCAGACATACCTAACCCTTGCCCTTCCCCATCAAGGTGGCGGTGAAGAAAAGTCTGCTTTCCCTGTGACTCTGGGCACCTGGAGGAACCGAGGCACAGACACCTTCTGGCACCTGTGCAGCCTTTGTTCACACTTTGTCCACTGCCAAGGGCTGCAGTGTCCACCACTGCGTTTCACAAACCCAACACCCCTCTCTGCCACAGCCAGAGTGAGTGAGTCTCCTTCCCAATCCTGTGCAACCCCTACCCTCTTCTGCTCCAGTGGATTCTCTTTTAAAAACATCTTCAGTGATCTAACCACACCACACACCACCCATTCACGACGTGCCATCACCCCTGCAGTCCATTCTAGGGCGTTTTCTGTACCCCTGCCCCCACCGAGGAGGTTACTGGCGCTTCTCCAGGGAGAGCTGTTCTCCCCAGCGTGGGGCTCCTGCCACCTTCCGGCCTGTGGACGCTAGGTGCCTCTCAAGCCCTCGCTGCCTTTAAACTGCCTCCACACGAAGCCCTTCCTAATCAGCTAACGAATGTTCCTTCCCCAAATCCCCCAGAGTGCCTCGGGTGAGCCTTGGCCTAAGAGGCCTCTGGCTGTCCACCATGGTCATATGGTCACACCGACTTCATCACTATCTACATACTGCCAACTGGGAGCTCTGGGAAGCCTGCAGGCCTGAATTTGGTTTGTCCCCAGTTCGGTAAACTTTTCCGTGGCAAACAAGATGAAAATGCCATCTGTATTTCAGGCTGTGAGCTCTCAGGAGTGAGAGCCAGGGACATACTTCAGTCACATGACTAGCGGACGCTTAGGATGGCAGGTGCCTGCCCACACTTCTCGTGACAACAACCCATTACTTAATTCCATTGGTATTTTTATGGCCATGGTTCCTTCTGACAGCTCAGGCTCCTGTCACTGACAGAGCCCTTGGGACGCTGTTTCCCACTCTCATGAACTGGAAGGGCTCCGCGCTGTGGTCGTCAATCTCCAACAAGAACCCCCAGAGACCACTGACTTGCAGATAACACACTTCTTTATCTGCCCAGGGCCCCCCGCAGCAGCACAAGCTACTTTTCATCTTGCCCCTGAAGGCCTGCTTCCGAGGCAGAGTAGGCAGCAGCCCGCCAGGGCCTGCTCTGCTTGGTCCGTCACTGCCACTAACTCTTGGTTTCATTTAGTAGCAGATTTCCCTGGTAAGCTGGTGACTGTGCCAACGTTCACAAGGTAGTCATGGAGCACTGGCCTGACATCCGAAGAGTTTAAAGAAAGAAGAGTTGCTCTAGCTTCTCAAGTGCTCAGAATCCTAATTTCCTGCTCCTCAACTCCCAAGTGTTCAGCAGCTGGGGCACAGGAAGGAGAATCACTTCTGACTTTGACTCACACAAAGAGCATTTGGGACTAATACTTCCTATTTCTATAATCCTACAGAATTTAAAGTGTTATTACATAAGCATGTCCTTACTAGCAAACTTAAAGATGGCAGGGGCAGTATTATCAATCCCACTGGATGGATCAGAAACCAAGGCAGAGAGGAGAAACTGCTTGTAATTACTTAATTACCAATTATCAAAATATGGACTCCCTGGGACAGGACTCCCCTCTGATTCATCTCCGAAGTGGAAATGAGTTGTGGTTGTGGAGAATTCAGACCTCTGACCCTACTAAGTGTTTAGCAGCAAGAACACCATCCAAAGTGTTGAGTTAAAGCAGAAAGGAAAAAAAAAATGGAAAATGAGGTAAGGGGGAAGCCCTGGTCTTGGAGCAGACTATTAGGGAGGTCACAGAGACAGGAAATGACATGAAGAGAAGGGACACAGAGTACCCACAAGTTGTAACTGTAAGCAGCAGTGCTGATCAGGCTCGGCTGACACATTAGGGCAACCTGGTTTCAAGGCTCATGATGGGCAGAGACAGCAGAACAAATGCCTTAAGGCATGGTCTCCCAGGACCCCGGCCCTCAGGGGACATGCTTCTAGCTCTCTACACTTCCTGCCTTCTAGCGCTCCCCAACCCAGCACAACCCAGCCTGCCTTCCCTTTTCTGATCTCCTCACCTTTCCTTCGGATGTTGGTCCCAACCCCACCCCACCCCACAATATACTCCAAGTCTAGAGTGTGACACTCCTCACACATTTCCTGCGATCCCCAAGCAGATATGACTTTCACATTTTAGAAACCCCATGCCCTGGATTTGCACTGTCACGCTCCTCCCACGGCCTGCTGTACTAGTGATGCACACGCGTGCCCCTCTCCTGTAGAGTTTCTGAAGGCAAGAGCTGTCTCACTCGCCGATGTGCCTGGGAAGCACCTTGCACGGTACTTTTTGTTTAGCTCTTGGAAAGCAGCTCTTGTCAGAGGGCTGAAAAGAACATGGGCAGAGCTTCAAGCCATTTAATGAGCTGGGTGGGCCAAGACCACCGGAGAAGGGGACCTAGTGAGGGAGGGTCCCTGGGAGGGGTGGGAGAGGGAGGGTCCCACTCCAGGTGGGAGCCTGGAGTGCTGGACAGTTAGATGCCAGGGGCTGCAGACACCGGGTAGGACCATGTCATGAATGAGAATATGTAAATGGTCACACAATGGACACACGACTTAAAGCATGGGGAACTGGCAGAGAGCATGGCTGGGAGGCCACAGCATCAGCCCAGGTAAGAAGGAGAGGCGGGGCAGAGAGGAGGCCTCTGCAGCTGCACACGGGAGCCAGAGCCGAACCCACTGATGCATCCACCCGATAAGACTTCCTGGGCCCGACAGTGCCGTGCGCTGTGTGAGATGCTGGGACAGCAAAGGCAAATAAATGTTCCTGCAATCAGGCGCTTAAATCTGAAGAGGTTAACAAATAGGAATAAATTATTTCTGAAAAAGAAAGAACTGACTTCTCAGCTGTGCCAGTTGCTGTGGGAACCCCTCAGGAGAAGGGACACATCCTGTTGGGGCAGTCAGGGGAGTGGCAAGGAATGCAACCTTGGAGCTGCAGGTGAACGACCCGAGTCTGACAGGGATGGAGAAGGGCACTCTGAGCACAGGAAATAACGGCAGAGAGAAGTCAGCTCGGCTGGCCGGGGAGAGCAGTGGCATAGCTGATCACTAACAGAAACACTAGAAGGAGCAGGAGGACTTTTTTTTTTTATATTTGAGCCCTGCTATCAGCAAATGATGTTAGTTTTGATTGATGGCTACCTGGGAGGTGAGTGAATAATAAGGGCGGCTACCATCACCCACCCTCCCTAAGGGGAGCAGCTGGCGGCCCGAGGGCTGCCTCTGCGTCAGGTGTGGTGCTTACCTGTGTTCACTCCTCATGGTCCATCACTGTGAGGCGGGAGTTCTTACCCATGTTAGAACAGGACAGGTTCAAGCCATGCTGGGGACAGCATAACTGGCCCAAACCCTTCCCAGACTGCCACATCTATGCAGGTACTAACTGCAGACTTAGCCAGAGAACCAAGAAGAGGTTAAGGAGAGTAACGGAAGGCTCAGGAGAGGAGTGAGCAATCTCGTTTCTCCCGAGGTCAGAAGTGCCTTGGCGAGTCTTCCTTTCACGCGCTTTCCCAACAACCTGAGGCCTTAACCTGGCAGCTGCACTGTGCCCTGACTGTCCTCTAGAGAGGATGGGCCCAGGACGCACGAGAGCAACACCAAGCTCCAGGTTCCCTCTCTTCCCTCTTTCCTCAGAACTTCCCTGACACCGTTCAACTTGACGTTCTACTTGAGACATACGGCCTTACAATTTGAAAGTGAAATTTTCAAATGTAGATCTGAGATACGACGATAGCTCATCTCCAAGAAAGGTATCACCACCACTGTGGTGAGCGCGGCAGAGATGGAACAGATCGGCTTCTGAAGACGAAGCTTCTGCCTGGCAGTTTCAGAGCGCTATGGGGACGGCGGGCAGGTAAGATGACTGCTGTCAGGCAGCCCCTTATCTCGCCTGTTACAATGCCGGGGCACGGAGTATTTACTGCCGGGCGGAAGCAGGTGAGCTGAGCACAAATGTGCACTCGCTGTTTAAAGGGAAATAAAAGAAGCAGGAAGATCCTGCATTACTCTGCTGCAGAATAAGGCAGTGAGAAAGTGTGGGACCAGTTCTTAGAGGTACATCTTCTCAAGGTCAGGTCTCTTTTAAAAGGCAGTGAGATGGCATGTCACTTTATCCTCTACCCTTTCCTTACTATGTATGAACAGAGCCAACTTATTAGGAATGGATTAATGAATTTCTGATGCCCTTCTGGGTTCCTAAGACAGACAAAAATTGATCTTGAGATAAAGACTTGATATGGTCCCTAGGGTTTCTTTGTATGATGATGCTGATCTATGTCTCAAATTATTTCTAAGGGTATCTGAAACTCCCAAGTGGCTGTAGGTACAACCCAACTCCTGCACCTGGCTAGGAGTCAGTAATGTAAAAGGTGTAAGAATTAAAGAGAAACTCATCATAAACTTCTCCCCACCTTATTCCTTCCCATGGGAAACGTTCCCAAACTGAAGAAGTGTGACCTCAAGTACTCCGATGGTTATGCACTAGCAATACATACACATGGCCTCACTCCCTTTCCGACCTGATGTTTGGGAGGAGCCCAGCTGACTAAGGAGGTAAGTTTTAAAGGTGACCAGACAACAGAGTGCAGCCACTTGGCCCATGCAGAGGTCCATCCTGCAGCCCAACCTCCTCAGTACATGGACGCTGAGCTAACAAATCATAAACAGCCCTTTCTAATGAAAGTTGCCAACTCCCCTTTGCCTTCTTTCCCTCTCAAGACCCTCTGACAGTACCAGAAATACTTAAGTAAGATTGTTAAATTTCTTGGAAATATGATGTATAAATTCTACACAACAGTCCCTCGGCCACCGTGGGAAAGAACACTACGCTGATGGCTCAGAGCCCAGCTCTATCACTAGCTTCCCAGTGTCCTTAGGCTAGGTAACCAACTTTTTTGGCCTCAACTTCTTTGCTGGGCAATGAGAAGCCTGTTCTGGACCAAGCAAGGAAAAGAGGGCTTGTCCCGAGTACCAACTCCAATCCACCATAGTGGCTGCAGAGGACGACATGGCAGAGGGCTGTGGAGTGGTGGGACTCAGTGGGGAAGAGCCCTGAGGTCAGTGAGTGATGCCTGTGCTGACTGCAGGATCTGGGAGAGGCAGCGAGCCTTACCTTTGTCTCCCTGATCTGGTGCTCCAAAAGGTTCCTTTTGGCTTTGATAATCTGTGGCAAATCCTGGGACGAAGCACCTCATAAGCAGACATAATGGGTTCCTGCCTGCACACAGGTGCACAATGGATTTAAGTCAGGACAGCCACTGCTGTCACTGCAGCTGGAGTCACACAGCACCTCAACAGGACATGATGGTCAACACCGGCAATCAGCTCAGTCCCTCAGCAGCAAATTAAACTTCCTCTGACAGAGACATGGCCCTGGATCTGCTGCTCCATTGGACAGGCCACTTAAAAACAGGCCTGCAATTCAAGTGCTCTTCAAATGAGACTATGATCAGTAGGGGATTACAGAGAAATTCCAAGAGTCCAGTCACATATGCCCTTCATACAGACTGAGGGTGGGAATCTCCATACACATTGGCTTGTATCTTGAATAAGACGGGAGGGTTAAGATTTAAAGGAGTCTTCCACAGATTGATCCATTCACCTCCCTGGTGAGGAGAGGGAAGGTGACTGGTGACAACACAGCATCCCCACAGCAGCACGCACATTTCCACGCAGGGCACCTACAGTAACCTCACTTGTGGTACCTGCCCGAGCTGAGTGCATATGGCAAATATCATTTGCAGATTTCAGATGGAAAAAATGGAGACAGATGTCACATGACTGTCATTGAGTTTCAGCTAGAGACTAGAGTGGAAAATGCTTCCCTAGTCCAAGGCCTTCTGTATTTGTTCTTTCACTCTGGCCAGCAATGGGTGGTGAAAGAGGGATAACAAGAGGGGCATCACCCATGTCCCTACATAGGTGCCTGGCACCAAGCTAAGCACCATCACGGATTTCTCATGTTCTTCACAAAACCCCAAGAGGAAAAACTACTATTACTGTCTCCACTTTCCAAATTGGAAACTGGGGATTAGAGAGATGAATCTGTCCTAAGCTCACAAAGGTCAGGGTGTAAGTGGGAGAGGAAGAACGCACATTGGCTCCAAGTCTGGGCTCGCTTTCACAGTTCAAAGGAAGAAAGAACCTTTGTTTTATGGACCTTTCCCATATTAGCATATGAGTGGTTAAGTGGGATTTTTTCCTTTATGTCAAACCTGGAAACTAATGCAAACCAGTAGCATTAAATGTAAGGTCACCTAGCTTGTTGGCCTATATCATTTCCCTATAAATTGAAGAAATTTAAAATGAAGCAGGGGGTGGGGATGCGAGAAGCCACTATAGTTTGGCCAGCGAATTCCGCATACAATTTGAGAGAGTTTCAAAAAAACAAACTCACTGATAGGTTTTGTTTTGTTCATTCCATAGAGAGGGCTAGAATAAAAACTTAGATGGTAATTCAGTGAATGGCGCATTAAGTAGAACAGATTGCAATTCACAGCAGCATAAGCCTGTTTGGGGGCTGCTAAAATAAACAGATTCATCTCCAAAGATACACAAGGAGGTGGTACGCGTAGCGTCAAGGTGCCATTTCCACAGGGTGTGTGCCTCCCCCCTCCCAGGCACGTCTTCACTTTAAATGTTAATCTGTCTTTGGGAGCACTACCAAATCACAGGCTTCCCACGCGCCTCCATCTCTCTGCAGTCAGTCGCAAGCCCTCCAAGTGAGTGTGTGGATGCCATTTCTAATCTGCCCCTGACAGACAGCAAGCTACCCCTGGCTGATAGAAGGGGACAATCATAAAAGAGGCTTCTGTGAAGCTGATAGGAATCCTTCTTGCTTCAATAAGAGAGGACGCAGCTCAGAGCTGGGACATGGAGCCCCAACAGACAGACAGCGTCCGTGTTCTTGGGTAAGACCTGCCCCACCATTCAGAAAACACCCGCTCCTTTATGATTCCAAAGCAAGGGGAGAAACTTAAACCACGGGAGAGAGAAGGAAACAGACAGAGGAGCCAGCAACACCAGACCTTCTTCCAAATGCTTCTAAACAGGGTAGACTGTTGGAGGCGCCGCGAGACTGCAAGTCTTTGTCAGCTGTGGAAACCGAGGCTGGGGAACCAGTAAAGGGGAGGCAGCTAACTGACGGCAGCTCAAGCAAGAATCCAAGGGTCTGGGCCAGAGCTTTGCCACTGAGAAGAGACCAACGACACGTCAGGCCACCTGAGCACAAGAGCATGCGCCAGGTTTTCACAGACACTCCCACTAATCCTCAAAATGACCCTGTAATAACGCTACCCAGAAAACTGGCACGCATGCAGGTAAGGCGTGTCCCAGCACACAGAGCTCATATGTGGCAGAGCTAGCATTTAACCCTGGGCGCGGGACCCCACGGCTCCTTCCACACTGCCATTCTGCCCCCACCACAGGAGTCTCTGTTTCTAATTTACTTAACATATTCTCTGTTAAAAAAAAAAAGAAAAAGGCCAGAATTGCTCATTTAAATATCGACAATATAAGCCAGTCTGGAGAGAACCACAGCTTCTATAACAGCAGGTATGACAATGTAAAGGCCATAAAATGCAGATCCTGTTGAAGGAACAGAGAAAGTGAATGAGAGCAGTCCCACTTGTGAAGACTGAAGTTAGTTTAGAGGAAGAGACAGAAAAGAGTGTGGACCAAGAGGACATGGGGAAAAAGGTGCACTCATATTGCTGGCGGGACCGCAGATTGGTACAACCACTCTGGAAAGCAGGATGGAGATTTGTCAGAAAACTAGGAATGGAACCACCATTTGACCCTGTTATCCCATTCCTCAGTTTATACCCAAAGGACTTAAAAATCAACATATTACAGTGACACAGCCACATCAATGTTTATAGCAGCTCAATTCATAATAGCTAAGCTATGGAACCAACCTAGGTGCCCTTCAACAGAAAGAACCAATAAACAAAATATGGTATATATACACAATGGAATAATATTTAACCATAAATAAGAATGAAATCATGGCATTTGCTGGTAAATGGATGGTACTGGAGAATATCATGCTAAGTGAAACAAGCCAGTCCCCCAAAACCAAAAGCCTAATGCTCCCTCTGTTACATGAATGCTATACACAATAAGAGGGCAGGCGGGGGAGGGGGGCACGGGGAGAACAGAAGTTCATTGGTTTAGACAAAGGGGAATGAAGGGACAGAAGGGAGATGGGACGAGAAAAGACAGCAGAATGAATCAGGCATGGCAGGGTGTAGTGGCGCACGCCTGTAATCCCAGCGACTCGGAAGGCTGAGGCAGGAGGATGGCGAGTTCAAAGCCAGCCTCAGCAACTTAGTGAAGCCCTACGCAACTCAGTGAGACCCTGTCTCTAAATAAAATACAAAATAGGGCTGGGGATGTGGCTCAGTGGCCAAGTGCCCCTGAGTTCAGTCCCCGGTTCCAAAAAAAAAAGAAAGAAAGAAAAAAAAAAAAGAATGAATCAGGCATAACTTTCCCAGGTTCATTTATGAATACACCACCAGTGAAACTCCATATTGTGTTCAACCATAAGAATGGGATCCTAATTAGAATACGTTACACTCCACGTATGTATAACATGTCAAAACACACTCTATTGTCATGTGTATCTAAAATGAACAACAACAACAAAGAACTACAGGCCAAAATCATCGTGAAGTAGCTACCATGCACGTATCCTCCCCGGGGCCAGGAACTACTCTAAGTGATTTAAGTGTATTGATTCATTTACTCTTCCTTACAATCCTTTCGGATAACTAGTATTAGTCTTATTCTTTTACTGATGAGGAAACTGAAGCAGGGGAGCTTCAATGGCTTGCCAGCGATGGTGGGAGGCAGAGCCAGGCTTGGTAACTCTGTAGTCCTGCCCCAGTTCCTGCTCTTCAGCTGGAGGCTGTGCCGCACAGGGTGCACTTGGGCACCCAGAGGGGCTCCAGGTGGTCTCAGGGAGGGTTTTCTGCAGGAACTGACAACGGAACTCTGATCAGCATGCATTTGTATGGCCCACACTCAGCACATATTTCCTGACCATTCCGTGTGCCCCGACCCTGAAGGAATCAGAGGGATTAGCCAGCTGCTGGAAAAGGATGTGGAAAAGATGGCACAGAGAAGAATTCCAGGCAGAGTAAAGAGCAATGGGCAAATGGCGAGAAGGTGGGAGAAGGCACAAATGTGCAGAATGGCTTTTGTACACCGTGAGAGAGGGCATGCGACCAGAGTGGCAGGCAGAGAATGCAGACCACATGCCAAAGTCAACACAGCACCAGTGCAGATGCTGCGTTAGCACAAGAAAAGAGCATGGTAGTCTGCAATTAAGTGCTGGCAGTGAGGGGAGGGAAAGGAGGTGGGCTGCCGAGATGCTGCAGGCAGAGTTCACCAGATGGAGGTGTGGCGGGAGGCAGGAGTGAGCATATGACACTCCGGCTTTTGACCTGGTCAAACTGAATGGCCCTGGCGTGAGGAGGAGGGAGGAGATTATCCAGGGTTAGGGCCACAAACCTGGCCTTGAACTCGCTGAGTCAGCAAAGCCCACAGGGGCCGTCCAGGTGCGCTGGCTCTCATGTCTGCAGAGGCTGGAGGCCTGGCACACAGCCCCCATTGTCACAGCAGACCCTGCCACCAGCCTGGAGTTTGGTGGGGGTGGGGAGCTATCAGCCCCTCTGAATGAGAGGACAGAGGTCAGAAAAGCCAATGGAATGCTCAAGGCCACGCTGCAAGGCAAGTGGCAGAGGTGTGGGACCAGAACTCAGCTCAACCAAGTTCTCTTCTAGTCACAGAAAGCCTAGCATTTGAAGAAAGGGGGTTGACAGGGAGGCAGTAGAGGGTGAAGGGATGCATGGCTGAAATCCCGGGGGGCCAAGAGAGAGCAGCAGGGAGAGGAGGAATGGAGAAAGGCCCATGACCCCCTCACCCTGCTTCTACTGGCAGTGAGCTATGTTTCGGCAAATTCACAGGATGGGAGTCGGGAACCACTGGTTTAAAGAAGAGCTGAGAGTAACTCTCGGCAGGATTCCCTTTTTTTTAAAGCTTGCCCTGGAAGCTTCTAGTGCATTAGCAGATGAATCAGTGGGAGCCTCACACTTCACTATCTGCATCTTCACCTGGTGCTTCAGAAACAGCACCCCCCACATTCATTCCTGCACTTCACCCCCGTCACACAAATCTTTAAATGAGTCCAAACGCGGAGGAAATGGTCAAAGTCTGCTTAAGACATCAAGTCCTGTGGATACTGTTTCATTACAGAGTCCATCTTTTTCTTTCCAGGAAAAAGCCTGCAATGATTTAACTGTGGCAAAATTAGCATGCAATTTGTAAGTCATTATGGTGCAAAGTATGTGGTGAGAACACTTTATTGAATAAACCTGCTGAGTATAATTTTCCAAGGAACTAAGAAAGAAAAGCCTCTCGGAGGCTCTCCTCCCTCTCTTAGAAGTCCCTGCCAGCACCTATCCAGTTATGTCTCACTTCTGACAGGCAGCAGCTGGGCGGGCTCTGGACGCAGAGCCAACAGAAGCTGGGAGGACCAGTGAGAAGCCAGGACGCCAGGCAGCTTTCATGCTTGGCATTTATGGTGAGGTCACCCTCTCACTACCTATGTAAATTTCTTGAAGTATTTTGTTTTGAGACCTAAAAACAAAACAAAACGCCACCACAGAAGAAAACAGGCTGTGCAGTTAAGCTACCTGCATGGAGCTGGAGAAGCAGGGGAAGGCCTGGCTGTGGGGAACACGCACGCCCCCTCACGCTCGCCACTCCTGGAAGGGAACTACCCTCCTTCCACTTGGCTCCCCAGTGCCCCTCCTCTGCTGTCCCTCCCCAAGTTGGAAATGCCCCATAGGTGAACATCTTCCAAGGTTTGGCATGAATGCCGACCCACCGCAAAGCTACTCGGGGTCTCCAGCTGCTCATGGGCCCATGGCCCTCGGCGGGAGCAGCCCTCCTGGGCCCGTTCTCTTATTGGCACTTCGGCCTCCTGCCCCCAGCCAGGGCCTGGCCTAGAGCCTTGCACAGAGCAGGTGCCTCGTCAACATTTGCCAAATGACTAGATTCTGTCAGTGAATCTTGGTCGACTGCGAACCAGAGACACTAGCACCATGTCCAGAGAAATCTGAGGGTGTACCAGGAGGTGGCTGGGTCATTACAAATATCAATGCCTGAATCTGTAAGATATAGGATTTTTTGGGTTTTTTCCTGGTGGTAGACTTGATGAAGTAGATGAGATATTTATCCATTACTAATCTTCCTGTCAATGTCACCCAAATGCCCAAGAAATAAGCATTCAATTCAAGTCAACAATTTTTTGCTTTGTTTCCAACTGGTGCAGGACATCCAAATGGAACGTGGGAGGGGGTGGCGAGGAGAGAACTGGCCAAGCCTAACAGAGGTGACTGCAGGGAGGGAGGGGTGAGAAGGAGGCCGTGCTGCTCGAAGTCACGTTACACCTGTGAGGTGGCCTCTGCCAGGATGGAGCCTGAGACTGGCGGCAACGCTGCTCACAAATGCATCCCCCCCGCCCACCTGGCTCCCGAGCAGCACGGTGGCTGCTGAGCACTAATGGCTTGGAATGTTTGCCAGTGCCCAGCAGAATGGCCGTGGCGTCAAGGAGACAGATGTGTGTCAGGGAAAGGCAGGGCTGGAGCCTGGCACACGGCAGCCTGTGAGTGCGCGCTCACTCTCGGTCAGTGCTAATCAATTTCACGCCCTCTTCAGTGCCGATAATAGATAACCCTGTGGGAAGCAGGGCAAGCTGCTCCCAGGCCCTCCTCTTCCTCCTCTCCCGCAGCGTGTCCACGTGGCTCAGTGGTGGTAGAGACTTGACTAGCAAGACCCTGAGTTCAATCCCCGGCAATGCAAAAACAAAACCCCAGAAAAGCAGAACGTGTCTATGCTTCACCTCAAACAGAGCATTCGTTGGTGCCAACACTGTTCTGCTGGGGCGGTTCCTTCTGGGACATCTGGTAAGGTGGACGTGCTCGGGGGAAGGAATGCCTGGCTTACTTAAAGTCACAAAAGAATTCCAATGGAAGCTAAAAGACCTACAAGGAGCAGCAGCTTCTACTAATTGAGTGAGGTGTTTTATATACTTTATGTTTAGTCTTCCTAATAATGGCAAGGGAGGTGCTGTTATTCCCATTTAACAGATAGGAAAACCAAAGCTCACAGAAGTCAACTCATCCGGCCAAGAGCTCTGAGCGAGGAAGTGGCAGAGCTGGCATTAACTCTGGGCTCGCTGACCCCTGAGTGTGCTTTCCTCACTGTTGCCACTGCTCGGTCACTGACCGTCCTCTCGCTGTGTTTTTCATTCTATTGTCAAAAGATGTTCAACTCAATCTAAGGAAAACATCAAGCCCAACGAGATCTAACAGCCCTTGGCTAGTATCACTTCATAGCTCAAAAATGGAGGCCACAGGACATAGTGACAGCTGTGGCTGGCAGTGACTGAAAGGCGGTGCCTCCTGCCTTCCAGGGGCTCCTCCTCCTGCCTCTCAAACTCTGCTCCAGCAGATTCCATCAGGGATCTGGTCGGGGCTGGCGTTCCAATAGTCCTGTGGCTGTTCCCTTGCACAAATCCATGGGAATTTAAATTTGTTTTTGATAACTGTTTGGACAAAGAGAAAGGATACCCTACTCTGGCAGTTCAACAGTTGCTTAGTGCCCTGCATGGACGAGGTACTGAATAGAGAAGAAAAGATGGGAAAGGAAAGACAATCGAAGAACAAAACAAAGAGGGTGGAGTGTGGAATAAAAGAGTTGTGTGTGGAATATGCTAGTATCTCTAGTTCAGCTCAGACTTTAGAGACTCTGCCTTTTATCTTGCAGTGGTCTCACTGTATAAAAGAAAGTCCTAGTGGATCAATCCAATCAATCAGCAAACATCTGAGCACTTACTAGGTTTAGAGATCACAGGGAAATCACCAGAATGGAAAACATAGTTGCCATCTACTGGTCTTCGTGGAGTGAAGGTGTGTTTTGTGAAAGGGGAGGCTGGGTAGGAAGTGGGCATCTCCCCCAGCTCCAGTCTGCCACCCTGGCCTGCATAAGCTGGAGGGTCAGTATCAGCACAATCCCCAGTGCCCCAAGTGCAGCCGCACAGCTGGGGGCAGCGTGCCAAAAGGGGCTCTCCAACCAGAAGGCTTAAAAGCCTCAAATGTGTTTTTAAGGCAAGAACACTGGAAAAAGAATGATCCAGTGAAAAAAGATCGCAAGGAAAATAAGATCTCCTACAGACTGTAAAAAAAAGCCAGAAAGGGATCACACTGTAATGTGGGTGAGGGGTGTCTTGGGGACAGAAAGCCAAGTGGGCATGGCACAGCAGACATGAAAACAGCCTGATTAAGAAGTGCAGCAGGCAGAGATGGCAGAGAATGGGACATAAACCGGTGGAAGATACAGAAGGCAGGAAAACCGCAAAGCAGAGCCCCTCAAGAAACAACCTAGCAGTGTCCCTCTCTCTGCCAGCAGCAGCAGAAGAAAACCAGCTCGGCTGCTCCTGTGTTGGGCTTGGCTGCAGAGCACCTGGGATTCCCTCCTCTAGCTGTCCGGTTTTCCATCTGTAAAAGGGGGAACTGGATTTGACGAGCTCTCAGCGCCCTTCCCACTCTCCACCTTGGGCTCACCTTGTGAGACCTCACTTCCTGAGATCACCTCCCTCAGGGTTACAGCAGCTGGGAAGCCTGGGCACCAAGAACTCTGCCAACATGGCACCTAGACTCAGTGCTATACTCTGGTAGACTTGCTGAGAGAAGCTCTTGTCTGGGGTACTTGTGCTACCCTCCTGGATCCCAGGGCAGACCTGGGCCAGTCTGCACCTCCTTCTTCCTGAAAGTCTCGCCACTTTGTTGGGAGAGCAGCTCTACCTGCTGCCAGCCTGTCATCCGCTTTGCTCTTACAACACCTCACGTGACACATGGCAGAGGAGGTACACAGGGACCAAATGGAAGGTTGGTCAATAGCTGGCAAAAGGTAGGCATGATACGTACGTGTTTTTCTCCTTCAATCTTCTTATCAGCCACCTGCATTGCACTCAGATATTTAAAATGCAACTCCATTAGTCTGTCAACCTGAAAGAGATTTCACAGGCAGGAGTAGAAGGAAAGGGAACACCACAGTGAGAGAGCAGTGGGGCTCCTCTCATCTCACTGCTCGCATGGGGACCCACGCTACCATTTCTGGCATGGAGATGAGCTTTGCTTAGGGATCCATCAGGAATGAAGCAGAGAGCCGGGGCGGAACGGGGCAGACACAGACCCATTCCCTGAAGGAGACTGTGCTTTCCCACCTTCCTGGGGTTCCAGGCGCTCAGGTTGTTAACAACAAATAAATAAATAAAAATTCAAGTTTCTCCTTGCACAGAGAAGGCGCTTGAAGTTATATACTTGATATTCACTTAGAACTTTACAGAAATTTCTTTTTTCGAACTGAAACCTTTCATGTTCAGATTCTGCCCCAGAGCTGATCTTTAAAAAAAAAAAAAAAAAAAAAACTCTGAGTAAAATCTCCTTAGTTGCTTTTTGAGTCAGAAGAGAGTGTAAGAAAACTCTTTCAGCAATTTGAAAAAAAGGACCTGACTTTTACAAAGGAGTAACTTAAAAATCAGCTTTAGGCTTAGCCAAGTTGTGCTTCAAACATGACCTAATGAATACTCCCCGGGTTTGGAAAAGTCTCATTTTCCCCTAACACTTCCAAACGACTGAAGGGACAGAGTGAAGCAGCCCGGACCTCTGACTATCTTCCTATGAGGCTGGCACCTCCATGGCTCTTGACATCCTGGCATTGATTTGCCTTGGAGCTGATACTGGTCAGCTGGAGATGTTGCTCCAGTATGCCCTCAGGCAGTCAGGAAGACGGTGCCCACCCTCTGCAGCTAACAAAGATGATCTGAAGATTTTGGGTACTTCAGTCTACAAAGTATTTCCATGTCCATTATTTCCTTAAACCATAAAAAAGCTTCGTAAGGTAGCAGAGGAGCTCGAGAGCAACCCTCATTTTAAGGTGAGGAAATTGGAGAACAGACATTAAATGTCGCCATGTACATGATCACTAAGATACTTTGTGTTCTAACCTGATGGCTTTTTGCCATGCTTGTGGGGGCAGCAAATGGCCAGAGGTGGGCTCAAAGAACAGTCCTAGATCTCTTTCTAAGGCAGGAAAACGCTTCAGGCTTACCGTGGATGTGAGCAGGTAAGCAACTGCATGTTAAAAGGGGCCTTTGATCTTTTGCTTTACTCATGTGGAACTGCCTACTTATGTACAGTGTGACAAAATACGGAGGCTTTTTGCACTCAGGAACCTGGTTCAAATCCCAGCTCTGCTATTACAGTGGTGTGATCTCTAAGCTTCAACTTGCCTACCTAAAAATGTGAAGACCCACCCAAGGATGAATATAGTGTTGCCAGATATGTGAGAATGAAAGGCGACTGCTCTACTACCCACTCTATGAACAGCAGCTCCTGGTATTGTTAAAACCTTTAGCTTTAGCATGAGTAACAACAACGCAAAATATCTGATTGCATTTCATTGGGTGATCATCGCCAGCTTCGACAGCCCACCAGGGCGGGCTCTACCCTTCCCTGATCATCACACTATTTTTATCTAGTTCACCTCCCATGGATTCTTCAGATGGGTACTAATGACTCCATTTTAAAGCCAGGTCAAGTAAGGTTCAGAGTGGAACACATCTCAAAGCAGCAAAATCAGGTTCAAACTTAGACATTTGAATCCAAAGCTGATGCTCTTGATCACTGTGCGGTGATATCCACCCCCACCCCAGCCCACCCCCGCCCCCCGTGACTTACTCTCATTGCTATCACCCTCAGGTTACTAGCCCTCCCTGGGGAGTGCTTTTGGACTGGGAAATGGTAACCCGTGGAACCTCTGAGATCTAAAGCAATGGGGCCCAGATGCTGCAGAAGATATTTTAGGGCAGGAACATTCAAACCAGTACCCCTCAGATCACATTAGTAGGGAGCCCCTCTACCCCGGCCAGTCCTGCTGCCCCCTCACAGCCCCCATTACCCACCTTCTCACTGTCATTCTCGGTGAATTTATTCAGAAGTCGGGTACGCTGCTGCCCTCTCAGGTTGCGCAGGAGGGAAGCCAGGATCGAACAGACATGCTCTGGGTTGGGAAGGAGAAAAGAGAACATGCTGAGATCAGAGCAGTAATTATTACCTCTCTTCAAGCCTGGCCTGGTTCTATTGAAGGAGGAATAAGTAGGCCTTCTCTGACTGCTGCTATTGATTAATAAGACAAGAACCTCGACTGTGTCATTGGAAAACTGAACTGATCTTCACTCACTGCACAAGACACGTAGTCAAAAGGGATGATATCCTCAAGGACGACTTCACAAGTGAATCAAAGTTAAGTAAGAATTCAATCCTGCCTGGAATTAATTGATTTTTATTGTCCACACAGAACCTCAAACTAATCCCGCACTTACAGAAATAACCTGTGAACAGAATATGAATACCAGCCATGACATGAGCAAATCATGAATAAGAAATAATCCATAGAATTCTCAAATTACTTTATACCTTCCCCAAGTAAATGCCCAAGTAAACAACAAATATGACAGGGTCCCCACAAGATCACCTGCATTCTGGTGCAGCTAAAACCCCACTTCACATATGAAGCGGCCAGGCTGTGAGGGCCTGGAGCCAGCGCCCTGCCCAGCACCCAGTGGGTCCACACACACCAGTGGCACCCTCAGAAAACGCCCTTCTATCCAGCAGAAAAGGGCAACTGAAGGGGATACCATGGGCTTCAGTCATGAAGAGACCCTGTTCTTTAAAAAGAATTCGTAAAAATCCTTCAGTAGTAACCTTGAAAAGGAATCTATTCAAGGAGAAATGGTGAGGTTTATTTTGAGGTAAACACTCACAGTGCAACAACAAAGATTCCATTTGAAGACTGAAGAGCATCCTCATATGCCAAAGCTCCCCTGCGTTCCCGAGAGCCTCTTGACTATTAAGTGAGGCTGCAAGGAAGCACTCTCACCTCCCTGACTGTGGCCCAGCCTCACTCTACTACCATGGCTCTTCTTCACTTGCACCATAAGAGAAAAATAAAGCAGGTGAGATGGAGGAATCGTCAGTGCTGGGCATAGCCTCATAGTAGGTGGTCAAGGGAGCCACCACCTCCCCAGCTTCTGAATGCTAGACTTCCTGGGCCTCAGAAGTCTCTCTTCAGTTTACATTCACCTGCATGGTGATCTCATCTGTCCCACCCTTCGAAGCACCGAGACTTGAACATGGCCCTGGAGATCAGGCTGGCCTCTGAACCCTCACTCCCTTCACCCGGTTGTCCAGCAGGTCTTTTCCACTTATATGTCCAAATGCAAGTTCCTGACCTGCCTCCCCTAACCTGCTCCTCAAGTCTTTTCCATCTAGTTACTTCCCAAGCCCAACACGGTGATGTCCTTGAGGAAGAAACCCTGGCAGTTATACCCAGAATTCCAGCTCTTTTTCACCACCACGCTGCTGCTACTCTGGCCCACCACCCCCTCATCTCTTGCTTGGGATGGTCAGCAACCTCCTAGCAAGTCTCTCTGCTCCCACTCTCACCCCTTCTGGCCCCATCTCCAGAACAGCCAGGGTGATTCTTCAGTTAAACCTAAAGTCAAATCTGTTTAAAACCCTCCAAAGGACTAAATGTTGCTCGATGTCAGGCCGCCTGCCTTGAGGCCTCTTACACTTGCTGTTTCTCTTCCTGAATGGCTGCCCCAAGTCATCTGTGAGGTCTACTCTTCTCAGCGAGGCTCCCTTGCCTGCCTATCTAATGCCCAGCACTGGCGATTCCTCTGTCTCACCTGCTTTGTTTTTCTCTTGATCATGCATCACCTTCTCAAGCACTGTGTGTTTGCTGTTCCACCTTGCTCACCATCTCCCTTCAATTAGAATGTAAGTTCCACAAAGGAGGGGATTTCAGTCTGCTTTGTTTACTGCTATATCCACAGTTCTAGAACAATGTCTGGCACCAAGCAGGAGTTGGGGAAAAACCTGCCAAATGAATGGCAAGGAAGCAAGCTCTCGATGTAAATTGTCAGTGGTGATGGTGGGGCCCAGACAGACTGCTCTTGACATCTGGATAGCTTCCAAATGGCTTCCACACTTCTATATTCAGGATCTATCCTAAATTCAGAGGAAAATTACCTTTGCTTTGCTAATATGCTCTCAAACCCCTCAGTAAAAAAATGGTCCTTAAAGGGTATTTGCAGTTGGGAGTAACTGGATGGCTTTTTCCTAAGGAGCTGTCAGTTTCAATTAAGTATCTCTAAGTGATAGATTCAGTTATTTCAAGTATAAAAAAATACTAAGTTTCTCTTAAAATGCAAAGCTTTGCGCAGAGGCATTATACACTTTCTTAAGACCACAGGCCCACCCCAGCATCGTTCTTTCAACCCTCTGGAAAGCTGGGACTGGGGGGTGTGACCTCCCAATTGGGACTGGGCTGTTATAACTGACTACAGGGTAGCAGAGGTGAGAAGGGAATGGAGAGGACAGGACCCACCACAGTTGGAAGGCAAGGAACATCAAGAACACAGGGTAAGGACAGCAAGCCAAGACAGTTCCGGCTCAGGCTGAGAGGGCAGGGTAAAAGGGAACGTCTCTGGAGACAGTCAGGAAAGGCCTCTGAGCTCTGTGCACACCAGAAGAAAAGACCAGGGGCAGGAAGAGTGGGGGTGTAATCAGTTCTGCAATTCTGGTCCAAGCAAGCTGGATGTGACTCTGATCCTTTCAGTGTGAACAGGTGTGAGACAGGCCATAATGAATGCGGTGGATTCTAACAAGCTCCATTGTGAAACTTAGAAATTACTTCACATGACAGCTGGTAACAACCTCCGTGTGTGTGTGTGTGTGTGTGTGTGTGTGTGTGAAAGAGAGAGAGAGAGAGAGAGAGAGAGAGAGAGAGAAAGAGAGAGAGAGAGAAACAACCTGACAACCACAGAGGGGGAAAAGAAATCTGAGCCAGAGTTCTTGTCAATTTATCTGAGCCATTTTTTTCATTGTATAGATGGAGAAACTGAGGCCCAGAATGAGGTGGCTTGTCCACAGAGCTACCTGGTGGAAGAGGTGGAAGTCAAATGCCACATTACAGACTCGCTCACTGACCAGCTGCTTCTGTGCCCCCAACAACACAGTACCGCTAACCTTGGGTAGTGGAGAAAACAAAACAATTATGTGTTGTGTGACAAGTTCCATCACTGAAGGAGGCCCGGGGCTTGGGGGAGCACAGGGGAGGGCCATCTGCCCTAGGAAGATCCTCACTGGAGGAAACAAAAAGAGCCACAGCCAATAACCAGGTGGAGAAGTGGTGAGAACATTTTGAGCAGGAGTAACACCCCAAAGGCCTCTTCCTGAGTGTCATACACACACGGGAGAGGGGAGCACAAGTGGTGGACACGGTCTGGATCAGGGAGAAGGTGGGAAGGACTCTTGGAGCATTTTCATTTGGCCGGGAGAGACAAGATCAGATCGGGTTTAGACCAGTCTCCTTAGCAGCTACATTCCTTTCTGAGATCAACCTCAGGAAAATGTTTCTCCCTTCTGATGAATTTTCCTGTATGTCCTTATCAAGGATCCCTCTTTGCCTGGGCTATCAGGAAGCTCAAAGACGGATTTACAGAGAGAAAACAAAGTCAATGCTATAAACTATTCTTCACCCAGAGAACACTGCTGAAGTTTGAAAAACTAGCCTAGAATGGTTTCAAAGGAAAATTTAGAGAGTGTTTGGAAATTAGACCAACAAAAATGTCTCAATGAACAGAACAAGCAGGACTATGACTGTGCCTTTTAAAAATGACAAATGGCAATCTGAGTTTCGACTTTGTCATTTTCACATTTTTAACCTGAAGCGCTGGAATATTTTAAGCCACTTAAAAATATGCTTTTCTACTGCAATATCCTAACATAAGTGTGTCTGATGATAACTGTGAAAGAACTTCATATATAACATTGGATAAAAATCATGAACTTTTGGAAGGAAAAAAAAAAAGATGAATTTACACTCAATCACAGAAAGCAGTTCCTTTCATTGCTTTATTACTGATTCCCTCCATCCTCTACCCGTGGATTTCACAATAAAAGCAATGAATGCACAGGGGAAAAATCAAACTATACACAAAACAAAACAAAAACAAGGAAACAAACAAAACACAAAAAGCCCCAAACACATAAAATGTACTTAATTTCCAGTCTGGGGTCATGTGGTCTTCCTACTAGACACAACACTGCTCGTATGTTCTGGCGTATCTTTGCATGCTTGTTCTCCACTACTAGTGGAATTAGCCAGTAAAAGGAATTTGCATTTAAATTGTTAAAACTCACTAACAATTCCTGAAATCCCAGTGGCTGGTAAGCTGAGGCAGGAGGATTGCAAGTTCAAAGCCCGCCTCAGCAACTTGGCAAGGCCCTAAGCTACTTGGTGAGACCTGTCTCAAAATAAAATATAAAAAGGGCTGGGATGTGGCTCAGTGGGTAAGTGCCCCTGGGTTCAATTTCTAGTATACAAACAAACAAACAAAACAAAACTCACTGACAAACTGTCTTCCAAAAAGACTGTATCAATTATACTTTCACTCTCAGTATACCTATCTGTTTCCCCACATCCTCAATCACACTGCGTATTACCCAGTAGAAATTATAACAACGAGGTGGGTAAAAAACGGAATCTTCTTTTGATTAGTAAGTTTTCTTCCTGTCACAAAAAAGGCTAAGATCCTTCTGCTACACACAGTAGTAGGTTCTACAGATGTGGCAAACAAATACGATGATGTAGACAGAGAGAGATTTATTATGAGGGACTGGCTCACAAGACTGTGGAGACTGACAAGCCCTACAGTCTGCTGCCTGCAAGCTGAAGGCCCAGGAAGCCAGTGGACTAGTTCTTATCCAAGACCAAAGGCCTGAGCCCAGGAAGGCCCATGGCTTAAGTTCCTGTCTGATACGAAGGTCTGAGTGGTGGCACTTGTGTCGGAGGGCAGGGAAGGATGCTTCCGCGGTTCAAGAAGAAAACAAACTTGTCCTTCTTTCTCCTTTTTGTCCTATTTGGGCCCCTCAGCAGATTGGGTGAGGGCAACCTTCTTTACTCAGCCAACTGATGAAAACACTAATCTCTTCCAGAAACACCCTCACAGACACACCAGAATGTTTCACCAGCTACTTGGGCACAGTAGCCAAGTTAAGTTAACACATAAAGATTAACCATTATGCTATTTTTTTTTTTTTTTTTTTGTACTGGGGATTGAATCCAGGGGTGCTCAACCACTGAACCACATTCCCAGTCCTTTTAAAATTTAAAGACATGGTCTTATCAAGTAGTTTAGGACCTCATTAAGTTGCTGACCTCAAACCCAAGATCCTCCTGCGTCAGTCTCCCAAGTCTCTGAGATTATAGGTGTGCACCACCACACCAGGCTCCACTATGTTCCATTTGTGATGCTTTTCCCATGAACTTATCCTTTGTCCAATTTTGATTTCTATGAGCTCTTTGTAAATTAAGAATACTCCTGTTTTCATATATGTTGTGACTATTTTTCCCAGTTTTCCATTTGTCTTTTGGCAAATTCTTATTCAAAGCTAAGATGCAGTACCAACATGTTGTTTTTCTATAAGCTGCTTCAAATAGGTGTTTGAGTGTAGTTGGGAGTAAAGCTTAGTGCCAGAGCACTTGCCTGGCATGTTCGGGACCCTGGGTTTTGAGCCTCAGCCCAGACAAAAAGGGGGAAAAATCCTATTTGAAAGTCAGCAGTGTATGATAGTACCTACCACCACTGTGTTTATTATTTATTTGGAGAGTAGGCCTATTTGAGTCTGTATGCACAATTTTCACTGAATTCTTACAATTAAGCTATGAGAAAGATGCCACCCTCAGCTTCACTTTATGAATGTGGAATGTAAGGCTGAGAGGTTAACTGACTGACTTCCTCACATGCTTGAGAAAGTGGTGGGAACTTATATTTGAATCCAAGTTGTCTGTCTCCAAACTGTTAGCTTTTCCTACCATGTTAAATGCTTCCCACTTATAAAAGGCAATAATCAACACTGTTAAAGAAGGAAGATAAAAGAGATCAGAAATTAAACCAGCAAAGCCTGCAAACGCGTCTCATGTGGGGCTCACTGTGCCCAAAGACAGGCACGGAGTGAATGTGGATTAAAAAAAAAATCAACAGTTTTAATGAGAATAAAATGAAGCGAAAGGCCATATGGAGTAAGACATGAATAACAACTCCTCTATTTTACTAAATTAGTCTTTCCAGAAGCGATTTCTTCCAGAGTCTAAATAAAGAAGAGACTTTAGATTTCAGGCAGTTCCACAAATACTGAACCAGAACTTTGCAATAATTTTCCCTTTTAATCTTGCTGATTAAGATGGATGAGAAAGTTCCAAGAGTGTTCTTTATATACTTCAATAAGGGGGTGGTCTGATGGCAGGGAGAGGGGATATCAGGAGCTGTACTTCTCAAAGAGGAACATACAATATATAAAAGAATCACTGTTCGTGACACCAGCCCCTTTTAATGTGCATTTCCACAGCTTACCCCGGCCTAGGGCAGGAGATACCCTGATCGACTGCAGTGGTACATGAAGAACAAATGACATTTACCTGGCTGGGATTTTAAGTGAAGGACAGGTTGTCAGTTTCAGGAGACCTGAGCTACCTATGTTCCTTCTACATCTCCGACTGGGTGCTGTGGCCTGCCAGATAGGGAAACACGTCAGCCACCCCAAGTTTTACACATGTACACACATACAGAGTTTCATTAGCTACTAATAAATGTAGCTTTCCTAAGAACAGATTTCTGCCCAAGGTGGTGTCAATTTTTCATGCACCAAGGAGATGGGGAGAGCTGCTGGCACAGAGAGCAGAGGAGATAACAGGTTTATCTGCTGGCCAACACCGCTCAGCTGCTCTGTCATTTCGACAGGATAAAATGGAGGTGAAGGATGGCTACAGAGCTGTCAGTGCAGAGGGGAGGTGGGAGCTTCACTGCAGAGAGCAAGCTCAAGGCAGGGCCCAAGAAGAGGAGAAAACAACCCCCCAGAACCCACAGCTCCACAGAGGCCAAGGCCAAGCAAACCTCAGGGAGGTGGGCCTCATGGGGCAGCATTAGAAAGTCCATGCTTTCCCCGCCTGCCAGGCGCCCCGCTCCACAGCCACACAACTGGCTGCCTGAGACGCTAACTACTGACATTGCCTGGATGGTGGCTCTGGTCTACCTGTCACCTGGTTCCAGTCTCCTCAGGCCTCTCAAGGGTGACTCACAATGGCTTAGCCTGTGTAGAGCAAGGGGACTAAAAGTTTGATTTTCTAGGGACAGTTAAGAGTCTTATAATTTTCAGAGCCAGAAGGGGAGTTAGAAGCCTTTGGCCCACCTCCTCTGGGGTTTTGAGAATAGAAACAATGGCCCTGGGAAGGGACACAATTTGCCTCAGGTTCAAAGCACCTTTGTGGGGCCACTGGAATCTAAAATCTTCATTTTGTCCCCAAGTCATGACAGACAATTTTGAGGAGCTGATGAACACTCATGTGTGCTCTTCCTTCCAAAATACATACAAGAAACACACGTTTATCTGGACTTCCCGAGGGTTCTCATGTCTTAGTGATGCCTCCTTAGCTGGGAACCCTTGGTCTATTATACCCACACTGGGTTTTTCCAGAATGGCATAGCCAGATGGCGGCAGTCACTTCAACCAGATTCACAGTGTGCGCCATTTTTGTAAAGAATGGAATGGATTAGTGTCTTTCGCTCTTATTCTAAAAAATAAGTAGGGTAAAAATCCCATCCGTCGTTTGGTTAACAGCACCTCCCTCGCGAGGCGAGCTCCATTCCTAGGACAGGCCTGCTCACGTAGGCCTATCAGGTCCCCTGCTGACAAAGACACACCAACACCCAAGGGACTCCTTCCTGGGATCTGCTTCAGACACGATGACAAGTGAATTTTCAACGTTCTGTGGCTTTAGGCTCAGTCAGGTGTGAATTCAAGTCTTGTCTCTGGCACTCACTAGTTGGCAAACCTCGGGCATGGTGCTTACTGAGTCCACCTTCATATTTGCAAAATGGAACCATCCTACCCATCGACTGAGATACGGACACTGACAGCAGCCATCAGAGAGCAGTCTGAGATCTGCTGCAGCTGCAAAGGGCAGCATGAGAGATCCTCTCACTCGCGTACCTGGTGGCCGGAAACCACCAGCCAACTCCTTCCGTATGGCATCCTGACCACATGGCCCCATGAGCATGTTTCACTCTGCCTGGGCGAACCTAACTCACCTTGCTAAGAAAAACAGGTACCAAATCGCTTGACTTTCTCAGCTGGTAAGGCTATTTTCTATAACTCAAGATTTGTTCTAACCCTAAAATGGAGCAAGGCCAACTTCACTCAGACTCTTTAATCCCACAGTAAATTAAAATAAAGTGCTTGTGTGTGGCTGCCTATAAAGCCAAACAATACAAGATTCTGGGCGACTGGCAGACAGCCCGAGGTGGGCAGTGGCTATTTACTACTGGGCTGAAGGACACAGCACATCTACGCAGAGATGGTCCTACCTTTTAATAAAAATAAATGTACTTGGCCATGATCATCCTTTACCTTTTGGTCTTGCTGCAAGAGCTGAAAATAGAGCACGTGACCTATAGAGGAAGTGAAAAATAGCTGCTGCTTTTGAGTTGTGTAACTTCAGACAACTACAGGCTTCTGAAGCGGTGCGTTCACCGAAATTCCTTGACACAAAATTCTGAGTACCTTCTCTATGGTCAGGCAGCTGGGACTGGAGAGGAGAGATGGTCCACTCTGGGGAAGCTCATCATGTTAGGCAGCAAGGCTGAGAAACAGCCACCTAGCAGAGCATGTAACTGACATGCAGGGGACACAGATGGCACATATGCACAGCACTCAACTGGAGTAGGAAAGAGGGACCAGGAGGACTGACTCCACAGACCTGAGGACAGGGGGTCAGAACTGAGACAAAAGGAAAACCTTCTCCAGACTTCTGGGAAGAGGCAGAGCTGGTGTGTTACATTGGCAAGTGAGGTGAGCACACAGCTTCACCTTTTAAGGAGTAAAGTTGGTAGCAGACAGAGGCCAGGAGTTTGTGTCCTATGGGCATATTTAATTCTTTTAGCACAAACCTGGATCGTGTTTCCAAAGTCAGAAATGAATGAAGTACTGTTTATATCAACAAGTCTCCCAAGATGGCGAATGGGGATGGGAGGTGGGTGACAGAGGAAGAGGGGACAACTGTACAGTGACAGTTCCTAGACTTGACTTCCTCATCCTTCTGTACCAAGAGAGGTGCCTCCAGGTCCAGAAGTGTCCTGACAATCTGTTGACATTTTAGTCTGGTGGGCAGGGGAAGCCTGTGTTCACCAGAAAAGAAGAGGAGGTGCTGCAAGCAGAGCTGGGCCGCAGGAGAGGCACTGGGAATTGGGCACAGAATCGTGCGTTTGTTCAGAATACAGGCTCTGCAAGCTACCGTGTTTGGGGAAGAGATAACCAGACATGGATCCTGCCCTTCAGGCTCTTGTGTGGTCTATTACACACAAATTATGTGGCAGAAAACAGTAACTTGTGTGGCAATTAAATAGTCTGACGTGGTGACCATTTTACAATGTTAACCTATATTAAAATATCAAACCGTATACCTTAAACATATAACATTTTTACATGCTAATGATATCTCAAAGTTGTTAAAAATAACAAGCAAATAATTACATTACAAAAAGAGACAGCAAATGGGAAAGAGGCAGAAACTCCTGACAGAGCAAACGTTCCCTTCTCTTGGCTGGAGTGTTGGGAAGAAGGGTAGGAAAAGTGGTATCTGAGCTGTCTTGATGGACAGGCACAGGGAGGAGGGGCAATGGCAGCAAGGGCATTGCAAACAGATGGACCAACATGAAGCAAAGCTATCAAACTGGAGAGCACAGGATCTGGACAAAGAGCTGGGAAGTGATCAGTGTGGCAGGAGGCGGGAGGATGAACAGTAAGGAGGCTGCAAAGGGACAGATCGCAGATAAATCTGAATGCTGGGCTACGAAAAGCAGACCTAACACCATTCTGATGGCCTGGCATTTGACTATGGCCTAGGCTGGCTTCCTGCTCTGCCCATCCAGCCTCAGAGCCTGCACCTGGGTCCAGCAGCCCAAAGGTTAAAGAGAGACATGCACGGGTCAGCCAGACTTCTATTCTTAGGATGGAAATGGTCCCTGTACTTCACTCATCCAGCCCATATCTTGGCAGGATCTTGCAGGGCCATTTAAAATTCAAGGCCATACTGCAGAGCTACCTTTGTTTCCATGGAACATCCAAGGCCATTAGCTCTTTTGTTTTAAGGAAATCATACAGCAGTGTTCGCACTTATAAGATTCCAACCATCTCTCTTCATTGTAGAACCTCACTGCCCAGCTCCCTCCAACTCCCCAGATGGACAGACATCTTGGTTTCTTTAAGACTCGAGGTGCAAACAGGATGTTTAAAATACCCTAATTAGATCGATCTTGACTTCAGCGGTGGTGTGCTGGAATACAGATTAATCTGTTCCATGCCCAGCACTGGCAGCTGACGAAGCAGGAGGCCCTGTCAAATCAAGCCATATAACATTACACTCCTCTGCCTTTATTATTATTTTTTCTCTTTTTATATTTCACGATAATGGACATCTTCCTAGCAGGGGATGTGGCAACCCAAGAAGAGTCACACGTGTATGCTCAGCCACTCCAGTGGAATATTGATGCAAGTCAGATTCAACGATCTTCTCAAGACAGATGGAACTGTGTGAGTACCTATATATAGCCCCCTTTAACACTTACACAAATACATGTACTCCTGTTTTTCACAAACACTTCCTGAATATTCAATATGTGGCAGGCAGTGGGTGAGGGACCGTGACTTGAAGAGGCAACACTTACTGCAGACCCTCTAAGTGCCTGTGTGTGCTCAGCACGTGTCACCTCGTGAACTCTCACAACAATCCTGTGGATCACATTTGATCAGTCTCCCCATTTTACAGATAAGAAACTAGAGGCTTGGCCAGAAAAAGAAAGCTCCCTCTCAGAAAATAATAAAACTTAATACTTTTCCTCAAGAATTAAAAGAATATCCAACAGGGATGTGGGATAGTGGGGAGGGGTAGGGGGATTCAACCTTACTAGTAATGCAAGTAAAATCACGAGGTAGTTCCATGTGATGAATCTTTCAAATTACTTCCTGCCTGGAAGGACACAGAGGTGCACTCTCGTGCTAGGCTCCCTATCTGCGTGCCTGCTGTGCTGCATCAGAACTGCTGCTACAGCCGCCTCTCAGTAGGTGGTCGTGCCTCAGAGGTCAGGCCAGTGTCTCAGTCACCTCTTCATAAAAAGGGAATAACTGCTAACCTGAATAAAGAGAACAAGGAGGAACAGATGACTCTGTTGAGAGGGTCTTGATGAGCCCAATTCTGCAGAACAGAGTTAATCAGAGACAGAGTTAAGTCAGAGTTAATCAGAGACACCAAGGGGGAAGGGTGTTCCAGAGAAAGAACAAGTGGTTTAGTGTCATGTAGATCATTTGCAGGAAAGGCACAGGGTAGGCTGCAGGGTGGGCAATGGAACAGGAGGTGAGACAGGAGAAGTACACAAGACCCCTGCCCACTTGAATGGAGTCTGGACTTTATACCAAAGGACCCATAGGACAGGTGATGGAGAAGAAGCACTGTGATTGGATCTGTGTTCCAGAAAGATCATTCTGGAAAGGGGCAGGGATGTACACTGGAGGAGGAGCATGATCAGAACCCAATCTTACAGAAGCATGGCAACAAACAGAACAAATTGCACTTGAGTGCACGTAATAATTAAATGACCTTCAGCAAGATTGAAACAGTTAACCATCTTTCAGAAAGAATACCAGTTCCTTTCCTCCTTTCTCAAGGGAAGAAGGAAAGTATGATATAAAGAAGACTACAGGGATCAGGAGGCTGAGACAGGAGGATTTTAAATTCAAAGCCAGTCTCAGCAACAGTGAGTCACTAAGCAACTCAGTGAGACCCTGTCTCTAAATAAAATCCAAAATAGGGCCGGGGATGTGGCTCAGTAGTCAAGTGCCCCTGAGTTCAATCCCCAGCACAAAAAAAAAAAAAAAAAAAAAGGCTACAAGGAGTTAGCTCAATGGACTTCTAGTTCACACGCCAAGAAAAACCTTCTCTGGGACTGAAGAAGTCTCTTTTACACCTGCTCTTTGGGTCTCAACATCCAGGTCTGTAGGATGATGAGGACCCAGATACTGTATAAGGTCCTCCTTAAAGTCAACTGAGTCTAGTTAATGGAGATGTAGCTCAGTGGTAGAGCACTTGCCTCATATGCTGAGAACCCTGGGTTTGATCCCCAGCACCCCTCCCCGACAAGTTCTAGTTAACAAAAGATGTGAACAACTATCAAATGACCTAGCAGTGCCACTCCCAGGTATTTTTCTTGATCCCCAAAGGTGTCAAGAAAGCATGATCACAGAGAGACTTGTACAAGAATGTTCACATTCGTAGTGGTCCAAACCCTCAGGAAGAACGGAAAAATACATTCAAATGATAGAATGCTACTCACAGTTTATTCCACAATAAAAAGAACAGACTACCAACACATGCTGCAGCTATGGACAAGTCTCAAAAGCAGAATGCGGAGTAAAAACCTTCCCCAAAGACAATGCAACATATGTATGAGCCCATCGATCTGGGCTCCAGATGAGGCCAACCTAGTTCCGGTGTTTACCTCTGTGAGGTAGTGGGAGGGATCTGAGTATGGTGGGGCACAGCAGAACTCTCTGGGGTAGTAGACAGTTCTACAGTTTGACAGCCTATGCATTTGCCAAAACCCATTAAATGACACACATGAGATCTGTGCATTTCACTCTGCAACTGTATCTAAACAATAATATTCATGTTATAATCTAGGTGGTGGGTACATAAGTATCTGTTGTACTGTTTCTTCAACTTTCTGTATGTTTGAATTCTTCTTAAGAAAATGTTGAGAAGGCAAGAAAGGAAATAAGAGAGATGTGAACTTGGAATATAAATGATGAGTTCCCAAAGGTGATTTTTCCAAAAAGCAGTTTTTATGTGTCTGTTGTTTGAAATGTTGAATGTCTTTTCCACTGAAATTGGCCCAATGAAACCTGTTTTGCCTGAAATATAGCCAAAATTAACTTAGTGTCTTGCTTCTGAGCTGTGCTGAGACTCCAACACTGACTGAGCACCCACTGGGTGCGGAGCAATGATTGGTGTGGCTGGTGATGACTCACCCATTTGCACCATTCTCATGGGATTCCTTGTTCTCATTTCAGAATGTTCCAGCAGAACTATGGATGTAAAAAGCATTTAAGTGCTATCTTAACAAATTTACAGCCCTGTAACTGAGAAAACGTGTGTTGCAGCAAGAAGTGGATGCGTATGTGCAGGAGAAGTTTCCTCGTGCTAGACCACTTCTAAGAGTCCAAGGGAAAAGGCCAGAATGGCGTGGCATACAACACCCCCTCTTGGGATGGTTGCTGAGGTATGGACCACCCACATCAAGTGCTCAGACGGCAGGGAAGGCCCATATCTCAGATGGGCTGAAGCAGTCCATGTGGCTTCAGCCGCCTGCCACATGCATACACAGCAACCTCTTTGGAAAATGATTCCGACCTAGTTCTGTACCTTGTTTTCTATACTGCCTAAAATATGCATTGTCAGTAGAACCAACCCTATTGCTCTAGTGGCAGCAGTGGGCACTTGGGGATGATGCTGGTTCTGGGGATCACCAGGCAGAACAAGCAGGGCACCCGTGACTTCAGGAACTCTGTGGAGGCCTGGCCAACCTCTGTGTGAGAGACACTGTCCATACCAAGGGCCAGTGACCAGACTGGCTAAGACTGCCAACACCCATCCAGTATTGGTTCTCCTCTGATTTCTTGGCACTAGAACACATCTTAATATTATTTGGAGAGATGATATAACAACAAAACCCCATCCTCCCTTGTAGCTCTGTGGGACCACGTGACTAACTTCAGGTCAGAGATCTAGACAGAACTGATATTTGGGTCTTCCAGGAGGAGCATGTCCCCTTCTGCCCTTCCCTCTGCCCTTTCTGCATTCCTGCTGTTTGGAATACAGATGCAATAACCAGAGCTCTAGTAGTCATCTGGGACTATAAGGCAATCTTGAAAATAGAAGCCAGGCACATTTATTGGTGCTTGGGGCACATTCAAAGCTCAGAAGCATCCCTGGCCCTTTGGTAAGGATGGAAATAGAAAACCAAAAGGAAGCTGGGTGTCTGAAGACACTGTGAAGTCACCAGTTCAGCCCTGCTGATCCCTGGACTTGTTTTACCTGAGAGGAAAATAAACCTCTGTGTTTTGTTTTGCTTAAACTATTATTATTCTAGTGTCTTACTGGCCATCACCCACAATTCCTAGCTGATAAGCACATTCCTAAGGTCCTTCCAACAAGTTCAAGTAGGGCCACAGGAGACACAGAGTCCTAAGAGTCCAGGTGTTGCCCCAAGCAAGGTGAGTGCCTACCTCACTCATTCCTGGAAGCAGTCACATATCTCAGTGGGGAAAGTCTGAGGACAAGAAGCCACTACTGGCAAAAGGGTACATTCTCCTCCTTTCCCCCCACTGTCTCCAAGGGCCTTCTTAGAACACATTTCCATTATTACATGCAGACACTAGAAGGACAGACACACCTTCTTAAAATTAACCCTCAAACTTGTCATAGCAGAAATTCATGCCTCAAGTTTGGTGTCTTTGTTTCTCTGTACCCTACAAACAGCCCCTCAGCAGCAGCTATGCCAGGCAGTACACCCAAGAAGTGGTAGAGCACTAGTGCCTTGGTGTCCTCTGATGAAGACAGCTGTGTGTCAGCCAGGCTGCTTCCGTTCAGTTCCCGACAGCCTATCACTTTTAGGGGTATTTCATCTAAATTAAACTGACTCTGGCCGAGAAGCTCTTTCGGGATTTGAAAAAGTACATTATATGGTTACCACTCTTCTCCCTCCAATGAAACACATACAAATCCTTAGATCCTAAAATGAGACAGTCTGAATATTTGTACTGTGCCTCCACTTCTGTGGGGTCATTTGCAATAGCCGGCTCAGTGTTCTCAATAGCCCTAGATGGCTGGGAAAGCAGCCCAGAACGCTGCCAGAGTGGGACACACTTGGGCCTGGATCTGCAGGCCCAGAGGAAGGCAGGAGTGCCAGGTGACCCCACCTTCTCCCTCACCAGGATCTCTCCGCCTTCCAACCGCCCACTTTCCAAGCATCAACCTGCCTCGCCTCCAAGCAGGAGAGCTGACCATCAGCCCCAAAGCAAGGGTGTCATTTCCACCTTTCCTGAAAGCCCCTCCCTTGGATGCCTGCTTGGACAGAAGCTCGGCAGGCAGGAACAGCCTGCACCCAGGCCTGGGAATGATGTAACCCCCACTTCACTGCTGTCCCCTCATTCGGCGCCTAGGCCCTGGCCCTGGCCCTCTCCAAACAGTGCATCTCCTCTTCCCATTCTCCCTGCATTTGCAGCAAAGTCCTCTTGGAGCCGTGGTGGCCTCACCATCACTGAACTCCACAAACACCTCCTCCAGGCTCCAGGGCTTCAGCTGGCTGCTTCAGAAACCAGGAAAACGTGCGCACATACCCAAGGTGGCCTCATGTTCATTTTCTTGAAGTCTGACTTCTTAACCCTTCTTCCTTCAGGCAGGCATGTGGCAGAATGAAAGGACAGAGGGATGTCAGGGCTGTACCAGCATCTGAGACAAACGAACTAACCATCCTAAAATCTTTCATGCAGAAACTACTGGAAAAAACAGGCGGGCATCTGTTATGAAAATGCCTTGGGATCACATTCTAACAGGGAAGAAATAAGAGAACCTATTAACCCTAAAAACACCCTGCATTGAGGAAGACAATGCCACGCTCTGCTCTGCACAGTATAAAGTCAACAATGTGTATTGGCAGATACACGAAGGACTCTGTCATCGAAGTTTTCTTGTAGGCTAGTCTTCCACACACCCAGTGAGACCATTTCTCAGGTATGCAAGTGAAGAACCAAGAACTAATGGCCTGTGAGACCTACATGTCTTTCCCACTGTGTCTTTCTTAAGAGGGCAAAAACATTTCCTGGACTTATGTGCAGGATCACCATGCTAGGTGCTTCACATACCCTTTCTCACTTTTTAAAAATTTCTTTTGGAGCTGGGCATCAAACCCAGGACCTTGCGCGTGCTGGGGAAATGCTGCACCACTGACCTACGTTCCTGCCTGCTTTCTCACTCCATGATCATGACAACCCTCCCAGGGAATTATTCTCTCCACTTCACAGATGAGGAAAAATAAGGCCAGAGAGGTGTGTGCTTCGCCCATGCCTACAGAGCTAGTGAGAGTGATGGACCTGACTCCTCAGGACAGCCTTCTTCCCTCCACCCTGCGTCTGCCTGTCTGGCAGTGAACTGTTTCTTAACACCTATCTTTCCAGGGCACTGTTTGGCAAGCTGAGCTGTGAGAAATAAGCAGAGAACCCGTTTTGAACAAAGCTATAAACTGAAGCTCCAATGTCCCTTTGCTTTATACAAAACAGATGTTTTCTGGTGAAAACTGACTTCAAAGTAATTTCTGTGAAACAAACCCTCCTTGTCTGCCACTGTGGAATCCAAGATGCATTCCCAAGGAAAGAATTCCCTAGCCAGTTTCGTCATAAATATTTGGTAAATGGGGAATGATGAACAGCTTTGGCAGATGCTGGGCACAGCTGCAAATCAGAGCACACATCCTTGCTGGTGGCACTATTCTAGAACTCTCCTCGGCCTAGCCATGCTGCCTTCCCTGATAGGGGACACCCCACCCCCTGCCCCAAAGGGACCACAGGACTTCTTTCTGTTCCCAGGAAGCTCTGACTTCATCCTGGCAGCTTCCAGAAGCCCCACAGAGCAGGGAGCAGAAAGCAGACTTTATTTTCTGGCACGATACTAACCAGCAGAGTCACAATCAGAAGGGGTGCTTCCGCCTGGGACTCAGTTTCCCAACTGTCTACTAAACAGTCCTCCCAGATCTCAAGAGCTGTAAGTGGTTCTCAGGGAAGGGGAAGGAGGCCACTGTCTGAGACATTCTGCAACTTTGTGTGTGTATGATGATGGGGGCTTAACATTGGCTTCCAGGGAGAAAAGGCTGGGACACTGCTGAACACCTGACAATGCACAGGACAGCCCCGCTCAACAAAGAGCTGTCTGGCTCAGAGTGTCAACAGTGCCAAAGCTGGGAAACCCTGACCTAAGCTGTTTCTAGCATCTGATGGCAGGAGGCTGAACGTCAATAGGTTTCAATGTGAGCAGACGTAATTCAGTTTGAAAAATGCCTGAATTCTAGGATCTCATTCATATCAGTTACTCATTTTGTAAATTAAAAAGTCATGGGTCTATATGGGGGAAAACTACATGTCTAGGGATACCTTAGATATTCTAGGAAAAAAGGGGGATAGAGGATTGGCAAGTTGGGTGATGGGTACGTAGAAGGGTTCAATTTATAATTTTTTCTGCCTCTGTATATTTTTGACAATTTCCATAATAAAGTGTATTTTTTCCTTCTGAAGTTACTAAGGGATAGAAAAGATAAAAAGGTCTCCTACCCATCCCTACCCCCAAGCATAAGGCTTATCCTTGCCTGGCAGGACACAGAGCCAAGCAGAAACAAGCAACCAACAACCACTGCACCCTGGGCTGCTGCTGGGAGCACAAGAAAGGGGCCAGTCCAGGAGGAGAGGTGGAGAATCAGCATAGGTGTCAAGGAGGTCACGAGTGGGGAGACTTTCAAAAAGTAAGTCATGGGTCCTACAGAGAAGCAGGTGAGAAGTGTACCAGCAAGGACAGCAGCAAATGTCCAGGTGTGAAGGTGGAAAAAGAGGAGCATGGGGAGGAACTGCGGCAGCTCAGGCAGCAGAGGAACACGGGGAAAGAGGGCCGAACGGGCAACCAGGAATCCAGGTTCATCCTAGGTCTGCACTAAGAAAGCACCCAGGGATCAAACAGCTGACCGCGTCTGGATCCCTACCTCAGAGGCAGCTGCACAGGCAGTCCATCTGCGTCTCCTGTGACTCTGAAGGAGCCAAGTGTGGCCTGGAGAGAGGCAAGGATCTAACAGCGAGCCAGCGAGAGGGGGCTGCAATCACCTGGGAAAGGAACTGAGGGTCATGGGGGCCTTAGGGGCAGGAACGCCAAGGAGATCAAGTTCAAGGGACATCAGTGCTATAGTGTCAATCATAACCGATGCCATCAAATGAACTCCTAAGGGGAAGGAAAACAAGAGATCTGCCTTAAAGAGATCCAAACTGGGATTTGTCCAGCAGAATCCACACTAGATCTTAAAAGATGAAATGAATTTGGTAGCACTACCAATGATAGATAGTCAAGGAGGTCAACAGTGTGGGGCGGCTCCCTCCTGACTCTGCATTTTTAAAGGTTTTAGGTACAAGCAGAAACTATGGCACCGTGGCTCGGAGTGCTGCTCAGGCTGGTCTGGGAGAAGGCTGGCCTGCTCCAGGTCCTCTCCTCTCCTGTCTTGCCTACTAGTCTTGGCAGAGACAGCAGTGTGGCTCACCGCCCTTGTGCTCAAACCTGGGATACTTGCCATCTCGGAGCCCCGTCACATTCACTGTGACTTTGTATATGCTATTTCCACTGCCTGAAAGCCCTTCCATTTTGTGTCCACTTGGGAAATCCTACTCACTTTCAATCTTTTGAGTCAGGAAGACATCCAGGTTCTCCCACAGTAGATTGGATATGTACCGTTTCCCTCAGTGCTTGCAACTACAACTTGCACCTGCCTCCTAATTTAGGAGGCCTGAGGTACTGTATCAGGAGCATTATTTGTATACAGTCTCCCCACAGAGCAGAGAGCCTCCAGGGCAGGCCTGAAGCAGTTCCTGGGGCCTAACACCTTGTCTGGCACCACTGAGTGGTCAACAAGTATTAGCAGGAGAACCAGAGTATGCATGAACTCGTGGAAAAGGTCAGCTGTGGTTTCCTTTGGGCCACCTTACAAAGGTCTTCTCAAAGGCCTCCTCTGCCTGGCTTACTGCCCTAAGGTGAGCCTCCTAACCTACGAGATGCACTCAGGTGTGAACATCTTTCATTCCAAAGCTTAATCCTCAGCTCTTGGCTTTCAAAATGCCCTCCATTGTCTAGGACTTTTGAGAGATAAGACATGCTGGAACTAGATATTTCCAGAACCACCTCTTAAATCAAGGCCAACCCTAAGAGACTCAGGTATGTTAGAAGGAGAGAGCTAACATTTGTTAAACAGCTACCATAAGCCACAATAGATCTGTGAAACGAATACCAGAATTCCATTTCACACATCCTTGACACTTAAAGAGTGTGGTCAGAGGACCAGCAGCATTGGCACCCCCTGGGGGCTGGTTAGAAATACAATTTTCCTGGGCACAGTGTGCACACCTATAATCCCAGCTACTTGGGAGGTTGAGGCTGAAGTATCCCAAATTCAAGGCCAGTGTGGGCAACTTAGCAAAATCCTATGTGGAAAAAAAAAAAAAAAGGCAAGAAAAGGAAAAAGAAAAAGAAGTATAATTTTGGGTTCACCCCAGACCTACTGAAGTAGAACCTGCATTTGAGGAAGAATCCACGGGACTGATCTGCAAATAAGCTTTAAGAAGCAAAGTTATAGATGAGGAAGCTAGAATCCATGAAGCCAGAGTTAACATGCCCAGGGCTACACAGCTGGTGTGAGCTGAGATCTGAACTCAGGTCTGCATGCTCTATAAGGCTGTGCTTTTCCCACCCCTGCTACCAAGACCCCTGCAAGCTGTTGCCTAGAAAAACACATCTAACATAATATGACATCTACTGTATATAAAAAAAAGCATTAGAACATGGTTCATTATTCCAAAAATTAAGAATAAAGTCATTAAAAAAATAATCTTTATATCCCACATTACCCAATTCCCAAAACTTGGCAGTAGAGCTTTCCTGCCCTGCCATGCCAGGATCATAAATTTTCCTCTGCTATTTCTAGAAATAGCGAGTTACTGGATTGTTGCCTTGGTGATTAAAAGTCATTTAACTGTCTGGTTTTCAATGTTTCCTTAAGAGACTAAAGTACAGTATAAGAACTCAAGCCTTTATGTTCTCATAGGTGTTAATTTAAACTGCAGAATTTGAGACAGCACTTAACTTCTTAGGGGCTGCTTTCTCAGTAATAAAACAAGAGAATGATATACCCCATAGAGCTGGTGTTAATGACATCATGTGTCATCATCCTGGAACAAAGCAATGGTCAATAACTGTAAGTCACCACCGCCACCATCAACAGCAACCTTGGACCAGTTGACGTGTCATTGGCAGGAAAATCAGCCTGCTAACCAGGCAGCAAACATGGCTGCTCCAGAAGTTTGCCCATCAGCAGGCATGCTTAACACAGACATGATTTATTAGTAATCAATACATTTAAGAACATTGTAGGCATATTTTTTAAGTGATTATTAGAATGATATGCCTTATTTATTTTATGGTAACCCTGCAGCAAATTGGAAAAAAATTAACAATCATTTTCTTTCTTCTTTGGAGTCAGGGACAGGGGAAAAACGTGTTAAAAGGAAAAAGTGTAAGGGACATGGAAGAGACAGGGAAATCGCGGACCTGCCCACAGCACCTCCACTTAGCACAGGCACACCATTTTATAGGACAAAGCACTTTCCCCACACACCATCTTACTCAAATCTCACACACTGTGAAATATTATTGTCTCCATTTTAAAGGCGAGGAAACTGAAGTTCAGACAGAGCAAATGACTTGCCCAGGAAAGAGAATCTAAGGACAAGAGTTAGGGCACAAACACAAACCCAGTCTTCTGAAGCCAGCCCGGGGCTCCTCTTTGCTGCACTACACTCAGGGGATGGAGAGTCACTGCTCGCTAAGGGGGTTCAGTGTAGAAAATGACCCCATACCAGCAAGGCTCTCCAACCCCAGCCTCAGTGGTGACCTATCAGCCCAACATGCACATCCGTTAATAGACTCATCTAGAAGAGCAAAGGGCTGCTTCTCTCCAATCTGATACCCGAGAATAATCTCTAGAATAATCTCCGTTTGGGGATCCTTTGTTTGGCTACCTGGAAAGAATGTTCAACATCTTTCCAGCCTCCTTCTTATGCTAATTACAGCTCATCAGCATCTGGACACCCACAAGCAAAATCAATCTGGCTACAGAAGCAAGCCAAAGACATTTTCCTACTATAAAAAAAACAAACAAGGAAGACTGCAACATGATTAAACACACAGAGCATTTCCCCAGCAACCTGCAGGTCGCTGCATATAAAAATCACATCCAGTATTATAGAAGCCCAGGAAGAAGGCCGCCAACAAACATCTCACACATGTAACTGTATTCTTTATGAGCAGTGAAATGTATACAAGTTTATTTTGTTTTCCCCTTCCACATTACATCTTCTGTTAGATGCCAACATGTCTAACACATTCAAAAATTCACATGTTAAAAAAAATGCCATTTGAAAGGCATCTTCACTTCCTGTTCTTATGCTATAACCAAATGAACTTGGACACATTAGCTTCAGTCCTCAACTCATTTCCTTACCACCCTCAAGTCCCCACACATTCTCAATACTCAGAAAAGCCACAATTACCGTCCAAGCAGGGATCACCTCTCTAAACTGCTGTCACTTCCACAACCTAATCCTTTAACCTGAAATTTATCTTGCCTTCTAAAAATCTCGCCTAGTATGCTAATTGTATTAAAAGGCTCACTCCTGCCTAATATGTCCCCAAAACAGTGAGTAAAAACAGGAGTTACAAAATAGCACATACATCGTGATTCCATTTATACAAAATTGCCCAGACACAACTCCCACCCTCAGCACAGATGTCTGAATGGAGAGCAACCATGATGTTTTTAGTAATTAACTCTGGATGGGGACATGGGGATGATTTTTACTTTTCCTCCCTCCTTTTCCACAGTATTTGAATTTTCTACATCATTTTATTCATATTCAGCAAAAGCAATAAAGCTGTTTTAGTAAGCCTCCCCAAAAGGCCCACATGTCAAGCATCTCTTGGCAGAGTGAGAAAGCAAAAGGGGGTGCTTACTAAGGCGTGTGCTCTGGGCATTCTGGCCAGTGTCCACAACACTAGCTGAGCAACAAGATTTGGAGATGTTTTTAAAAAATAACCATGCTTGAAGCCCCAGTCCTTGGAGTTTCTGGAGGTAGTGTCTGGCCTGTGCATTTTGTCAAAGCTCTTCAAGAGGTACTGATGAGTCAGGGTGGAAGGCTACAGATTGATGTCTCATTCTCAAGAGGGGACAACAGAGGGACAGCAGAGGCCAGGGTGCTGAGGAACATGTTTCCTTAAGGGCAGGTAACTGCAAGGCAACTAGACAAGGCATGTCAGGAGCAGAAACTGAAGTTTTACCATGCTGAGCATCAGGTATGGAAGGCCATGGCCATGAGCAGAGGTGATACAATGGGCAGAGACATCATATGGTTTGAAGCCAAGAGGAACTGAACAAAGCCAAGACAAAGTGGGACTGAAACAAGGAAGTTATTATTATTATTATTTTGTACAAAGGATTGAACCCAGGGGTACTGGACCACATCTGAGCCACTGAGCCACATTCCAGCCCTTTTATGAGACAGGGTCTCACTAAGTGCTGAGGCTGGCTTTGAACTTGAGATTCTCCTGCCTTAGCCTCCCAAATCACTGGGATTACAGGTAGCCACCACCACGTCCAGCTGGAGGTTATTTATATGCAGTACGGAAGGCAGGACTACTGACTATGTATAAAAAGACACTAAGCAGTTTAAATTAGGCTCACTACTACAAGTGAGCAACCTTCATTTATTTAAAAAAAAAAAAAAAAGACCTTTGTGATACAGTTTCTGGAAATCATAGGAAAATCCTAGGAAAATACCCAGTAGGTCCATGCATAGCTGCAACCGTCGGAAAAATGACATGTTCTCTTTGCCTCAGGGTTTTTACCTGCGAAGTGTGGGTAATAATACACAGCTCAGAGAATTACTATGAGAATTAGGTGAAATAATATAAGTTAATACCTATTAGAGTACTAAGAACAAAAATGGCCCCCAAATGGTAACATTGGGAAGCACATCCTAGTCAAGATTATGTGTTGAATTTTAATAAAACATGGTCCGCAGTTAATCAATTACTGCCTAGTTCCTATGTTATTTCTGTTTTCACACCACCTAAAAAGGCTAGAGAAATAACCTAAAATGGCCTGGCTAGTTCTCTACTGTTGCTTCTGTACTGCTCGTATTTGTTTTACTTGCATAAAGAAGATAATTATAAACTAAACCATTTCTATAAAGTTTTATCAAGATTATAAATGGAAACTAACAAGAATTATATTGAAAAAATAACACATCAGTTGAAAATTCTACTTCCAGAATAAGAATTCTGCTAATGCTATACTATTTCTACCTGCAAAATGAAAAATGTAAAAGAAAAACAGGAGTAATAAGTGCTTCTCCTTCACCCTCCCAAACCAGGCTCTCAATATCAAAATTGAATTTTTGCTAAATTAGCTGAAACAGTCAGAATATCTGAAATTAGTGCTATACCTATAACCTGTAATAAAAATGTGAGGAAGTCCTTTTTTAGTATAAAGTAAACAAATAAGTACCCAAACAGCAATGACCACAGACACCTTGAGTGCTTCCCAGCTGCCAGTATTGTCCTGAGTCCCTCTGCAGATTAACTGAGCAATCCTCTCGACAGCCCTGCAGGGTTCTTCTGGTCTGGCTTCTGCTTAACAACCTAATCACTCCATGATCTAGTCACCAAGGCCTGGTGCCAGGCTGGTCTCAAGAGGATATTCTGGGGGAGCTGTCCCCAGTGTTCACACCTCACCCTGTGCCCAATGCTTCCTTCTACCTCTTACCTTGAATAGAAATGCAGGTTTCTAGGTCTGTCTCGCAGATATTGTAATATAAATGTGGATTTCTATGCCTTCCTAGCTGGGCTGGGACTAGTGGTGTGTCTAATACAAGAATGAACGAGGCCTCACTCACCTACCTTGTGGGTACCTGTTCATAGAAATGGGGCCCCTGAGAAAGCTGTGTAGAATGGGAGCTTGAAACTGAAACAGAAACAGGAGTCTGGTACCTCATCCAAGCAGAGCTGAATTTCCACAGGGCAGCAATCGCCAGAATCACAACTGCAGGTCCAGGGTAATAGGCTATCATGATGGACAGAGGCTGTTCCATCTCTCTGGATCTGTTATGATCTAGCCTGTTCACCTAGAGTCCTAGTTCAGGGATTTACACTCACAAAAGCAAAAGAGTTTGTGCCCCACATGTACACATGGAAACTGGGGGAGCGGGGAGGGAGGGGAGAGGACTATTTCTGAAAGGAAGCTAAAACGCAGTGACTATCTTACCACTTATTGAATGTCCAATGCTAGAGACTATGTAGGATATTCATTATTCTTTGAACATCTTGAGAAGTTTTTATCAGACCTGTTTGATTGAAGAGGAATTCAAGATCCCAAGAGAGAAAAAACTTTCCCAAGGCTAGGAGCTAGTTTGTACGTAGAGATGGGATCTGAAACCAGGTTTGCTTGTCTATATAAACAATCCTCCCACGACCCTGTGCTGCCTCTGGAATACTAACCAGAAGACCCTGGGAGCCACCTTGCTATTGGAAGCAGCTTTAGAAGCTGACTTAAGCCCCAAATTCTGCTTGTGTCATTTACCTGCTAAAAGGCATTTGATAATGACAACCTAACACTCCCCTGTAAAAGAAGACAGGAAGGCCTAATCTATACAGCACGGACACCTGTACTGGTCTATAAGCGTGTGCTGGTCTGCTTCCCCCCCCTCCCCGGGGGCTGCTTCTAGGACAGCAAACACAGCCTGTCTCACTGTCTTCCTCTGTAGCAAAGGAGTAAGCCACGTCTCCTTGGGAGAGACCTGTGGGTAAGCCCTTGACTCAGGCCAGTTAGCAAACAGATGTGCCACACTCGAAATCGCCCCCTCCCGCCTGGTGAGAGGAACCCCAAATCCAAACACCCTGTGATTGCTGCGTCCCGCAATCTGTCATGTGAGGTCAGGAATGACACAAGCAGCTGGAGGGAGAGAATAGGAATTGATCCACAAACTATTCAAATAGCAACAAAAAACAATAGCAAGGCATTCTACCCCTTGTTTAACACACAGGGTCAGTCGGTACACGGCTTTATTGCCATTCTTAAATCAGATACTGTTCACTCTTCACCTGCTTGTCGTTCTGAGTACTACAACTAACTCTGGTGACTTTCAAGCTTGAGGAATAAAAAATGGAGAAAAAAAATTTCTGAAATTTGTTACAGATTATACAGAGCAGCAGGGACCTGGGCTCCCTGGTACATCCTTTCTAGGAAGGTTTTTGTTTTATATTCCGTATAGGATTGGTTTACATTCTACCCGTAAGACTGGCAGACTTGGGGTGGGAAAAGCATTTTTTTTTGTTCTTCCAATTGCCAACACCGTGGAAGGAAGAGGAACGTGAACTGGAAACCCATCCTCATCCCAGCCACTAATACTAGTGAAACAGGGACTTGCAGACTTCGATCTGTATTATTTAATTTAGTCTTCATGTCACTCTTGTGAGATGTATCCTAAGATTATCCCAATTCACAACTCAGGAAATACAGACTCAGAGAGGTTAAGCAGCTTTTTCCCAGTGTCACAGAGCTGGTAAATGATAGGACCCAAACACAAACTCAAGTCCCACTTTTCTCCAAAGCCCATGTGCTTCATTATCCATATCATAGTAACTAGCTAAATGTGTTTGTACCACTGCCCATGTCCCCTCTGTCACTCCCGCACTGGTGTAAGAATGAAATATTATTGATTTTTCAGAGAATTCTCAAATGCCACCTCCTCTTGTGAGCCTTCCCAAAATTCCTTAGGATACTCCTTCTGAGATGCCACAACCTCTAATGTAACTTTATCATAGTGTGATCTCTGGGGGATTAGAAGAGTGATCCAGTGGCCATTCTGGATCCCTGTGTGTGCCTGATCTCAGTTGGTCTATCTAAGACTCCTTAAGTTCCAACCCGGGTCCCTGGTGTGGCCCCTTTTCTGCTCCAACAAGATAAAAGAAACTATCATGAACTTGGAAAGCCCCACCAAACTGCAGGCTTAAGTGTGCACTGGCGGGAAAGGAATCGCTGGCAGAAAGAAGGCGGAATTCATAGAGCAGCTATAGCAGATGATTAAAAACTTCACTTCTCCTTAAAGGAGTTAGGGTAGAAAGTATCTCTGGTATGGAAGAGGTGAATATGTTTACAAAGCAAGGAACAGAGATCCACATTAACAACCCTAATGTTCAGGCATCTCTGGCAGCAAACACTGTCCCCATTACAGGCCAGGCTGAGGCAGAGCAATCAAGAGAAATGCAACCCAGCATCCTAAACCAGCCTGGTGCAGACAGTCTGAGGAGCTTAAGGATGCTGGCTGAAGATCTGCCCAAACTGTCTATGGATGGAAAAGCACCACTTGCACTGGAGACGAGGAGCACAAAGTTCCAGATCCTGTGGAGGATTTTGATGAGGCTTCTAAGCATGAGGCAAACTGAACTGATCAGCTTCTGAAGAAGATAAACTTGAAGAAGTTCCTGAGAGTTGCTGTTCCATACTTTGACTGCTTTTTAAAACTGTTTTGTTTATGAATCTGATAAAATCTAGATCTCTAGGGCTGGGGTTGTGGCCTAGTGGTAGAGTGCTTGCCTAGCAAGTGTGAGGCACTGGGTTCAATTCTCAGCACCACATATAAATAAATAAAATAAAGATCTATCAACAATAAAAAAAATTAAAAATAAAAAAAAGCATATTTAAAAAAAAAAATCTAGATCTCTGACATTTTTAAGCCCAAGCTCCTTGGACACTTCAACTCTTTTCAGTTTTTGCTTATACACAATTTATTCATTGTGGTTAACTAAGCTGAGGAAGCCTGGGAATAAAGTTTGAAACAAAAGTTAATAAAGTTCTTTGCCTAGTAAGTAAGTAAATAAATTAACATAGCAATCTGTAATAAATGAATGCTTACAAATCGCCATGCTATGTCAGACTTATAGGAGTCAACTGACTTAATTCTCACAATATCCAAAGGTGGATATTAATTCCACCAATCCCAGTGCACAGTCTGAAGGTGCTAAATAAATTCATTTATTAATTCATCCAATATTAACTAAGCATCTACCATGCACCAAGCACTGTGAGAGGCGCTAGAAATGCCTAGCAAAAATTTCACGAAGTCATGTTGCCATTTGCTTCTACTAACTGTGCAAATTGAAAGGATAAGTGGGTTTCTACCACCATGATGATATGTCACAACACCAACATGAGAACTAAGGTCTTCGGATCAGAAACTCTTCTGACTTTATCTGCAATTCAGAGAGAAGCAAGCTGCTCTGCGCCCAGGAGAATAAATACCAACGGCAGAGATTTTCTGGAGTGAGTGTGAGGTTCGTGATTAAAAACTGAGGGAATGAGTCCCCACTCAGCTACGTACCCACTGTGGGACCTACAGTCATGACTTCACTGAGGCTCACAATTTCCCCATCTACAGCATGAGAAATAACTCTGACCTTGTGGGGCTGTTGAAAGGCTCAAATATGATCAGATGAGTAAAGACATTCTGGAAATGCTGAATACAGTAGTAATAAACAGTGGCTGGCGGACGTTCCAGTGCCCTTAGTGTCAGCCCCTGTCATTGCCTCCCTCCCACCAGAAGGATTTTCTGCTCTAAGCATTCCTGTTGTCTTGCTGCCTAATAATGAAGCACTCTGGTCTGGTGTGTCTTTGTAGTGGCTAATACAGTTTTGTGACAGGTATCCATAAATTGCTATTTCCCATGTCTACTTTCCCCCTTCCTTAAACTGTACACTTGCTGAGGGGAATGTCTCTCTCACCCAGCTTGGTGCCTTGAGACTCTGGGAGGGCATGACAACTGGGCTAGTGAGGAGACTTGGTAAGGCCGCAGTGAAGTTCAGAGGTGATGAAGGCAGAGACAGTGGCAAAGGAGAGGACTACTCCAGAGGTTTTTGTGAGGCAGAATCCACAGGGCTTAAGATCAATGACCTGTGGCAATATCAGAATTAAGCACAGTGTGCTGATTTCTGTTGTGGGTGGTGCCACTTACCAGGGCAGGAAAAGCAGAAAAGGCTGGGCCAGCGAAGGAACAGGTATGGTTTTGAACAAGCTGAGTTTGAATGTCTGTGGAGTTATCTGCTGGTTACTAGCTATGCTGACTACAGCTTGGGAGGGAAAACAAGGTTGAAGATCTGAGAGTTCATGGCATGGAGGAGGTTAAAGCTGCAAGGAGTAGAGGAGATCACCCATGCCAGTGTGTAGAGTGACAGACACCAACGATTCACGTGAAAACAAGGGCCTGAGAGGCAGGAAGGGGATGGGGATCCGGAGAGGGAAGCCTAGGAAGAGCATCCTCCCAAGATGGACACTGCATTTACTCCCTGTCCACACAGGACCTGTCACACCTGGGTCTTTGTTATATCTTGAACAGAGCAGGAGCCCAGATAAAAATTGTCCCCAAATAATGCTATGTCATCCGCACAGCCCACCAGAGAGACCTGTAAGGTACTTCTCTTTTGTCTGCGCTGGCTAACCTCCCTCTCCTAACCCTGGCGGGTGGTGTAAGTTAGGAGTCCAAGAAACACATGGCAACTACAAGTTCCCTGACGTGTGGGGTCCCCCAGACTCACTCACAATTCTTGGCGGATGACAGAAAAGTATTCTTTAAAGCGCTGATCTGTTATCAACTGCTGTCACTGCTGATAAGGTGGAAACGTGCGCACGCGCCTGGCGTGCACTCCACACACCTACACGCTGCTCTGCAGCTCACTCCCCGAAGCTCTTAACAGCCTCCAGGGGAACCATGTTAAAACAGCGCAATTAACTAGAACTGCTACAAACTCAATAACTCACCTACCTAATGAGGCAATACAAGGAAAACTGGACCTATTTTAATAAGAATTTTAAAAAGAGAAGAGAAGTAAAGGTCAGATGCCATTTCTGGATCCCAGCTCTTTTCTTCTCCCTCCTATTCTGAAGCAGTTAAAACCAAGGAGACAATACATACTGTGCTGCTCTTTATAAAACCAAGGAGGCAGCCAGTCACGCTCCTGCACCCAAGGGCAAATTATTTCTTTCCAACCCATCCCCCAAGCTCAGTGCCTCCTCTGATCTATTTCTGAAGGTTTTATTATGCAAACCTGAATGGATTTCAATTATAATAATTCTTTTCCTTCTCCACCCCAACTCACAAAAGAAGAACGAAATTACCAGCAATTCTAGGTTATAAGGGCAGTTTTTGCTTTTCCCTCCTCTCTAGAGTCACCTTATTCTAGAAGTTCTCCTCTCTCAAGCCCTTTTGCTGGCCTTGGGAACATAGCTGCTTTGTCACCTCACTATTTAGCACAGCATGACTCCTGACACTGCCCTGGAGAAGGAGTTTGCCCATTTTCCCACATTATCAAGGAGCAAGGAGCCCTCCTCCTAGACCTACCACCGCGAAGCCTTCCGCATGACCTCTAAAAAGGAATGGGTGTGTGTGTGACTAAGGCCAGGATGGGCAGAACTGGAGGCAGTCCTGCTAGAGAAAGACCCGAGACTTCTTAAGGTGCCTGTTTTATTCTGGGTCTATGCCAAGGATATAAGTCATCCCTTCAGGGAATGGGTTCCAGGACCCTCCATGGATATCAGAATCTTTGGATGCTCAAGCCACTTATGGAAAATGGCAGATTATTTGCATATCACCTATGCATGCCCTCCCACATTCTTAAATCATCTCTAGATTACTTATTTATAATGCTTAATACAATGTAAATGCTATGTAAATAGCTGTGATGCCATATTGCTTAGGGAATAATGAGAAGAAAAGGGTCTGCACAGGTTCACTCAGCACAGACACAGTTCCTCTCCTTCCTATTTTCAACTCTCAGTGGGTGGAACCCACGTGACTCACAGGATGAACCAGCTGAACGTATCATATCACCTGAACGTATCATATCACCTGAACTTCCCAACACTCCTGTGTGGTAGATTTCAGCCTCACTGTTCTATAGATGGGGCAATTGAGGCTTACAGAGTTGAAGAATCTGCCCAAGCACACAGCTGATCAGCAGTGGATCCATCTATACCACCACACTGGGCTACACTGCTACTGTAGGAGTATGGGGAAGGTCTTGGAAGTGACAGGGGCTGAGAATGGACCAAAATGGACTCTGAAAGGGCAACCAGGATTGGGACAAGCCCTTCAGGCTTGACAAGAAAAAAAAAAAAAAAAAAAAAAAAAAAAAAAGGGAGTGTGCAGGGTACCTCTCCAAATTGGCAAACTGATTACCAAAGAAGCTTGTTCTAATATGCCCTCAACTGTAAGGAAGTCCTGTGCACAGCAGGTTTCTCAAGGGCATGGTTATCAAGGGGACCTTCTGCCATCATCACCAAACCAATGTGACAAAGTCAAGCATGGCTAGCAACCCACTCATATTTGCTTCCAAACAAGTTGGGTGAAAGATCACTTACTTACTCCAGGTATATGACTGACAACCATCAATGTGAACTTTATAAAGTTAACTGTGTTGACATCAACCTTCTGTGGTTCTGGGAAGAGTCCCAAACCCATCTCGGTCCTCAGTGAACAATCTTTTGGGGAAGTGGCCGTTCATTTCTGCACCCAGTAATTTTCTATGCATCTACCACCATGCTAGGTAATGGGACCCAGAAGTAACAAGGTCACTGGTTCTATAATCTCAGGTGTTATAAGACAAAATCCTAGGCTTTAACCTAGTTTAGGGCACATGATATGCATTGTAGAGAGAGTGACATCAAAACTAAGGACCAGAGGAAGACTAAAAGGGAGCCAAGAGACAGGTCAGAGAAAGTCACTGCAGATGGAGGACAGCACAGTGGAAGCCTGGGGGCAGCAATAGGCTGAGTGTGGTTGCAAGTGCTCCTAATGACCAGAGGTTACTCTGCTCCAGACCAGGACAGGAGGGTGGTGTGCTTATATTGCAGAGCACAGGACTTACCGAGAGGACAAGACGGAACAAAGAAACCTTGCACAACATGCCCTGTCGTGCTCTGCCTCCATCTCACCCTACCATTTGCAGTCTGAGGACCAATTTGCCAGCAGCAGCAGCAGGCAGAGGTGGCAAGAGGCTGGGGCTGTGCCTTCTCCTTGGGGTTGGCTTCTGCTCCTGGGTGTGGTGCGCTCAGGATGCAGAGCTCATCCTCACCAGCAATACAGTCCACACATGCCTTCCAGGAGCTGTCTTACCAAGCCATTGCCCTCACTAATATAATGTCATCAGATTCCTAATGCGGGTACTCCAAAGCAAATCTACTGTTACCAGCACGCCACCGGGCACATTTTTCAGAAAGAAAACAGCTGCTCACTGAATCTGTCACTTCTTTTTCTTCTCAGTACCATGAACAGAGAGCAAGAGCCAGCTAAGGGCTGTTTTCCTTCACACTGTCTTCAAGCATGCTCAGATGCAGCATCAAGTCTCTCAGTAGAAGCCAGCAGCAGGTTAGTCACAGCACAGTCCTTGAGGGACCTGGATTATAGAGGGAACTTGACAGTAGGGCCTGGGCCTCAGAGTCTGAAGGTGCAGACATCAGAGCTTCCAGTTCATTAGTCTCATTCCTTTTTATAGATCAGGAAGGAAAACGCAATCTAGGAAGTCAAAGAGGTTCTAAAGTCACGCATCTGGCTAGTGTGGAACCATGGTCTGGTTCCTTCCTCATCTGCACTAACAAGGACGGGATCAACTGCACAGGCTTCGAGGCCTACACAAAAGGCAAACGGGGCAGGAGCATGGCAGGTCGGCCACAAAGGGCCGATCATCTCCTACAACTCCAAGATGTCCCACTCACTCTCCCACAGCTGCAGTTGGCTGAAGTTACATATGGAAAGAAAAAGGCCAGCAGTGGCATCCACATGTTCATAGCCACGTCTGACCTGAGGCACACTGTAGTCTCCTCTGGCTCTCACACCTCTAATGCAGGCTTTGACTGCCAGTTCCCCCTGCCCCTGCCAGACATTCTGCTCTCTGGAGACCTGACTTGATCACAGAGGATATCACTGGAGCCATCTCTAAACAGTTACACCAGTGTCTCTTTAGCCACTCTGAGTTGGGGGAGAGAAAACCCAGTTAGTTTGAGTAGACAAGGATAAGAGCTCTCAAATTTCTATCTAGAAGGATAAAGAATGCCAAAGATACTGCAGATACATATGCCAATTCTACCTATCACTGACATGCATATCACCCAAAACCTGCGACCAGTGTTGCTTCTGACAAGACAACCACGTTCACCAGGCAGGGCAAGTTCTCCTCCCATCTCACACACTACCTCTTCTCCCCTCCTCGCCCTTCCCACACTCTAAAATAACCATCCAACCATGTAAATTCCCTGGTGCAAGTGTCTGCTAGCCTCCAGTGGAGCTGTCAATGCTCATAAATCCCAGCCTTCCAGACTGCGCTGCGGCTTTTCACGGGGGGGAGGGACACAGCAGGCCACCAGACAATGCAGAAGGGACTGGCCAGCAGTAACTACTCTGGTTACAGCATCACAATTCATGGCAGCATTTTGCTGGGAGTGTGCACCATCAGGGAGGAGGAACATAAAAAGGGGAACCTGGGCTGTAAATAGTTTATTTCGGCAATTCCTGATGTTGGCTGAATCATACTTTAATACAGAAATACATGAAAGCAGCGCTCCGGAGGTGACATGTGTTGCCACCTCATTACTCTTTTCAAAAGGGTCTTCCATCAGAGAGACACCCCGCTACAAATGGCAGTGGAGAAAACAAAGCCTACGCGCATGGGCTTATTAACAGGCCTGAAGGAACTGGAACCACAGGATTCAAAGAGCAGAGTGCAGGGACCTGGGCTCTGAGCTGCTACTCCACGCACACAGAAACCAAAAGACAGAGAGCAAAAGGAGGTGCTCCTCCTCTCATGAGTCTATTCCCCAAATGCCTGGCAGTTTGTCAAAGCAACACCTGTTTCCCGTTCCTCATCACGCCCCTGGATTAGGCCACCTCCTCCAGCCGGCCTACCTTCATGTTCCTTCTCTGTGGTTCCCACCTTCTTGATCTTCCTGGGAGATTTCATAAAAAGAGGAAAGATGGTTCTTAAGCCAAGAATGTCAACGAACTTATGGCAGTTGTCTGTGCCCTCGGGCCCAATCATGGCATGGTCCAGCACTTTGAGGGCACTGCTCCGAGAGATCTTCTTTTCCCTGGGATAAAAGAGGTTTAATGTGAGGCATTTAAAGGGGAAGTTATAGTGTTAAAAAAAAAGAAAAAGAAAAGAAAGAAAGAAAAGATGTATTTATTTCAGTCTCATAATAATGGGAAAAAAGGAAAGAAAAAATGCCCAAAGTGAGAAAATGGTCACACTATACCTAAATGGAATATTACACACTTGTTAAGAATCAGGAGTCTGTAATATTACAAATAAATTCTTATGGTTAAAAAGATAAACACAAAAGGTAATATTCAAAATTTCATAGAAATCATTACCATAATTATATGAAAGATGTGTTTAAAAGAAAGAGATCAAAATGCTAGGAGAGATCATTTCAGCATGGTGCTATTGTAGATGATTTCTTATTCCTTTTTCTTTCTTTTTAATAGCTTTAGCAAGATATGATTCACATACTATATAATTCACCCATTTAAAACGCACAACTCAATGAATTGTAGTTAATTCCAGATATATGTAACCATCATTTCAATTATAGAACATTTCACGTACTCTTTAGCTCTCACCCCCTAAGCCGGTCCTATCTCTAGCCTTAAGAAATCACTGATCTATGTTCTGTCTATACAGATTTGCCTATTCCAGACATTTCAAGCAAAAGACATCATGTAATATGTGGGGCCCTGACTGGCTTCTTTCATTTGGCATTTTCCACATTCACCTATGCTGTGGCACATGTATTAGTAATTCATTCCTTTTTATGGTTGACCAGTATAGACAACCCAGGATTTGTCTATTATCTGCTGGATATTTGGGATGCTTCCACCTTTTTGCTATTATGAATGATGCTGCTCTAAATACTTGTTTTGGAGACAGGTTTTCATTTCTCTTGAGCACATGTATACCTACAAGTAGAAATGCTGGGACACGTGGGAACTTTGTTTAACTTTTAGAGGAACTGCCACACCATTTTCCAAAGTGGCTACACCATTTATATCCCCATCAGCATCAGATAAGGATTCTGACTTCTCCATACTCTGCCAACACTTATCTGACTTTTTGGTTCTACTCATCCTAGTGGGTGTGAAGTGGTAGCTTGTCCTTTTCATTTGCATTTCTCTGGTAACTAATGATATCATGCAATTTTTCAGGCACTTATCAGCTACTGGTATATCTTCTTTGTTGAAAGGTCCATTCGAATGCTTTGTCCATCTTTAAATTGGGTTAGTTACCTTCATTATTGAGTTGTAAGAGTTTTCAGTGATTCTGGATGAGTCTCTTTCCTCTTACTCTGGGGATTTTCTTCTTAATTTCTTTTAACTATCCTTTGAAGCACAAAAGTGTTTAATTTTGATAAAGTTCAATTTATTTTTTCTTTTGTTGCCACATCTAAGAAACCATTACTAAATCAGTGTCATGAAGATTGACCCCTATGTTTTCTTCTAAGAGTTTAGTAGTTTTAGTTCTTACATTTGGGTCTCTGGTCCATTTTGAGTTACTGTTTGCATGTGAGGTAAGGGTCCAATTTTATTCATTGGCATGTGGCTGTCTAGTTGTCTGGCATCATTCCTTGAAGTGACTTCTTTTTCCCATTTAATGGTCTTGGCTGTTGTCCATGTACACTTGGTTATATTTCTGGATTCTCATAAATAATATTCTATTGTCTTATATGTCTAACCTTGAGCCAGTACCACCCTGTCTTAATCACCACTGCTTTGTAGTATGTTTTGAAATTTGGAATACTTCTCCTTTATTCTTTTGAAAGACTGGCTATTCTGGGTCCTTTATAATTCCATATGCATTTCAGGGACAGCCTGTCAACTTCTAAAAATGAAGTCAGCTAGGATTCTATAAGCATTGGGTTGAATTCATAGGTCACTTCGGGGGGGGGGGGGGTACTGCCTCTTAACAATAGCAAGTCTTCTGACCCATGAACATGGAATTTTCCCCATTTATTTAGATCTTTAATTTCTTTCAACAACATTTCATAGATTTTAGAGTATAAAATTAGTACTTCCTTTTGTTAAATTTATTCCTAGGTATTTTATTCCTGAAGTTGTTGGAAATGGAATTGTTTCCTTAGTTTCAAACTTGGACTGCACGTTGCAAGTATATATAAATTCAGCTAAGCTATGGATGTACCTCAATGGCTGAGCACCTGCCAGCATGAACCATGGGTTTAATCCTCCCCACCCCCAATATAAACCTCAGAAATATGGCTGATTTTTATATATTGATCTTATATTCTGCAACCTTGCAAAACTTGTTTATTTTAGTAGTTTCTTTTTGTAGATTCTTTAGGATCTTCTGTATATAAGATGTTATCTACAAATAAAATAGTTTTAATTCATCCTTAGCAATCTGGATGCATTTAATTTCATTTTATTACCTAACTGTCCTGCCTAGGACATTTAGTTTAATGCCAAACAGGACATTTTTGTCTTATTGCTGATCTTGTTAACTGTGGGTTTGTTGTAGATGCTCTTTCAATGGTTGAAGAAGTCCCCTTCTATTTCCTGTTAGAGAATTTTTTTGTCATGAAAGGGTATTGGACTTGCATCATATTATCCCTTTTCTACTTTTCAGTACCTTTCTTTTTCCATAATAAATATATAATACTTTTAGAATTAGAAAAATTACTAAAAAAAAAAAAAAAAGAGAGAGAATTCCTCCTTTGAAACCAAAGATCACAGGACAGTCCCACCACTGCCTACTGCTCTTGCAGATACTTCTCTGTTAGTCAGCTTTCCACTGCTGTTATAAAAAACCTCAGATAACAACTTAACAGGAGGAAAGACTTATTCAGACTCATGGTTCCAGGGTTGTGGTTCATGGTTGCTGGGATCTCTCGTTTGGGCCTGTGGAGGCTCAGTACACCATGGAGGAGCACATGGAGGAGCTGCTCACGTCATGGCTGCCAGGAGAAGGAGAGGAGAGGATCCCTGTCTCTCCTCTAAGGGCACGCCCCCCAAGAGCTAACTTTCTTCCAGTAGGCCCATCTCTTTTATTCTTTCATGGTACTGGGGATTGAACCTCACGTGCTAGGCAAATGTTCTACTACTGAGCTATATTCCAGCCATTTTTATTAATTTTTTTAAGTTTCATTTAGAAACAGGGTCTCATTAAACTGTCCAGGCTAGCCTTAAACTTGTGATCCTGACCTCGGCTCCTGAGTAGCTGGGATTACAGGCATATGCTACCATGCCCAACTAGGCCCCACCTCTTAGAGAACCCACCACCTCCCAATGCTATTGGGAGGCTGGCAACCAAGCCTGCAGCATATGGACCCTTAGAGACCATAACAGGAGTATACCTTTCTATAATCTTATGCTTTTTTCTTAGCACTGAGGTAGAGAGGAGCAAGTTAGTCATTTCTTATCTTGGTACAGATGGCAAATCAATCAACCAAGCCAATACGCAATGCTTACTGAGCACTTACTCAGTATTATGATACATATGAGAGAAAATAAAAAGTAAGTCATGGCTTCTGCTTAAAAAAAAAAAATCAAGTCTATTTGGGGAGACCAAATTAATATGAAACGATCAGGGAAAAGTATAAATCAGCATATAATTTATCCTTCTGTATTATTCAATCTACAAATATTTACTAGATACGTCTCCTGTAAAGATGAACGATCTCATGCATCTTATGTTCTAACTGCAGGAGACAAAGAGAAATTAAGGTACTTGATAGGAAATATTGTCAAGGAAATAAAACAGGGTGTATTATGAACAGTCTTACATTTCTTCTCCTTGCTATGGATTAATCAAAACAATTCACAGATACTCACAAATGCTCTAATTTAGTTCAGCCTCTGAGTTTGAGAAAAAGAAGAAGGCTACTAGTGAGCATGCCTCTCCACAGCAGGCACTAGCTAGTCTAGTTGCCTGGAATTATAAAGTCCCTGTCTTTAAGCAATATAAGTAATTTTCTATAACCTTAGTAATAGAAATTAAGTCCAAGAAGGTAACAGGTAGAGGTAACTAACTTTACCTGGGAGAAGTCAGTGAAGATGTCAAATGGCAGGTGCCTGACACCTACACTGAATCTGAAGGGACAGTGGGGACACTGTGACAGTGGTGGATACACAGCACGTGGTTTGGGAGCCGTGTGAACATGCCAGTGGGGAGCTAGAGGTAGTTATGAATGGCCAGGAGTGGAAGATGGCTGAGGACAGGTGGGCAAGAACACCGTCACATCAGGTCTCTAGACTTGCCACCAGGGAACCTGCCCTGTCCCATAGATCTGAGAAGGTATGAAAGGTGTCACCAAGGGAGGCCCCAGATGGACACATCTAGAAGGCTCATCCTGGCAGCAGTGAGATGAAGGGACTGGAGCAACCGAGTTTGGGGGCATGGAGGACAGTGAGGAGACTATGGCAACTGTGCAAGTAAGAAATGGCCAGAGGTTCTAACTGTGGCCTCAGTTTGAAAGAGGTGCATTGGAGAGGACTGTAAAATCTCAAATATCAGGAGCAGAGAAAACAAGGTTCCAATTCAGCAGGAAAGGATTCTGTGCATCAAGATGCGATTCTAACATGAAACTAGACAAATAATGTATATGTTTTCACTGTAGCAAGACTTCAGCATCCTACTTTACAAATTTGAATTTACAAAGGTGATGACTAGGGCAGATAACCATATGAGCAGAAATTAGGAAACTGAGATACAGAATCCTCATTGTTTAGTCACTCAGGAAAAGGCCTCTTGAAATGAATGACAGTCAGAGAACAGGGCACCTTCAGTTACCATTCAGCATACATTGAAACCATCTCACAAACAAAACAGAATTGTTTGATACACTAAAGGCAAAGGACTCTGGAGTAGCCAAGCCTCTCTTTTTTCCTGCCTAAGCAAATTCAAAAAACAAAGGATTTAAAAGTAAAACCCTTCTTCAGGTAGGCAGTGTAAGACACATTTAAAGGGGGCAGTAATTGCATATTGATCACCATTTAGGCAAGCTGCATGGAGGTGAACTTTGGAATATTCATTGGGCTTAAGTTCAGGCTTTTAGCAATCAATAGCTGCTTGGCCTGACTTTCTTGGGTTGACTTTATTTGAAATATTTATTCTACAGGAGGACAAGTAGTTTATCTTAGTCTTGTCTGGGTTCATCGGGTTGTCGATCATGCCGGGACCAATGTGAATGCCAGTCTCAGTAAAACTGGGTGCTTGTGGGAGATGACTAGGCGTCGTCCACTGCTACCGATCTGCTCAAGTGAGTCTTGTGACATGGGGAAACGTTTCCTGTTGTAGTTTTCATTAGTTTATTCTTCATTACACAAAAACACTTTTGCAAAGAACATGGATTCTGAGTATGATTTCCTTAGCTCATTTGTTCTTTCATCAAATATTTATGAGTTACCTAACAGGTGCCAGATATTACATCTAGGATGCAGAGAAAAGGCACCAGCTTATTGCTTCTGAGGAGCTTGGTCCAGGGCAGACATATAGACAATGGGCAAAATGAGAAAAGCTGAGTCCTAGAGAGGGAGTTTATGCAGAGCTGAGTGTGAAACACAGGACAGAGGGCTGACTGACTGCCCTCACAAAGGAGATGAGGCCTGAACTGAGCCTCAGGGGGTGTCTTCCTCAGATAGGTAAAGAGGGAGGAAGTGCTTCAAGCAGAAGGAAGCAACAGCACGTGCAAGGACAAGAGTAAGATGGAATACTTGGGGAAGCGGCACATGAAATTGCTAGAACATAAAGAGTAAATGAGCAGCAGCAACGGACAAAGCCTGTTGATTTTGTGTTAAAGGATTGCGTCTGCCACAGTGTCCTGGACAGTATGGGTGGAGACGGAAGAAAAAGGGAAACAATGCTAATGGCAGAGAGAAGGGCCAAGTAATAGTAGGCAGGGATGGAAAGGGCCAAGTTCTGACCCTAAGAACCCTAAGTTCTACCCAAGTTCAAACCAAGATGGCTTTGGACGTGGCAATGAAATCCAGCTAGGAACTAACTGTCTCAAGTCCAGGAAGGAAGCTAGCAATGGCAGAAAGTGCAGAAGAACCATTAAATCTATGAGTTGTAACAGAAACATGAACAACACTACCCTGGAAGGATACAAAAAAAAAAAAAATCAAAAAGGAAGAATGGAACCCTAGTGGAAACTTCTTTGGAGGACAAGTGGAAGAGATAAAGTTCTTTCCCTCTTTGGCCAAAGGTGATTGGGAATTAAAAAAAAAATTAAAGTGATAGGCATTCTTTAATGGCATATGAGATCATTTTTGTTTGCTTTATAATGTGCATGCTAAAGTTCAATTCCTTTAAAGCTTTCAAAATATAAGATTACAGAACCTAGGACTTGTATGAATTAAGACAATGGGATCAATATGACTGCATTGTTAGTTTTCTGTCATTATAATGAAATACTTGAGTCAATTAACTTATAAGAAAGGTCTATTTAGCTCATGGTTTTGGAGGTTCCAATCCATGATCGAATGGCTCAGGCTTTGGTCCTCTGGTGGAGGTGTGATGGCAATGGTGAGAAGCATGTGGAAGAGCAAAATCACTTACATCCATAAGCCAGGAAGCAAGAGGAACAGGCCAGGACTCCATAATTTCCTTCAAGTGTACACCCCCAATGACCTAGGACCTCCCATGAGGTCTCCCCTCCTAAGGTCCCATCACCTCCAAACAGTGCCACTCTGAGGATCAAGCCTTTAATATCTGGACCTTTGGGGGCACTTATCCAAACCAAAGCAATGATCACAGGATCACAGCCAATTTCAAGTTACTAACATGATGCCCCTAAATGTGGGGGTGGGAAGAGATGTGCACAGTTCTCGCAAGCCTATGTGAGCCAACACATCACTACTCAACGCACCTCGTCCCACTAGACTTCAGGCTTTACCACGTGACTTTCTACAACCAACACAATGTAAGTGCACCAGATGCATCTTCAGAGCAAGAACTGCAAGATTTACTACATTATGCAGTTTTTCTCTCTGCCATGAGAGGCATGTCCCATGAAGCACTGCTCCTTCAGCCTAAGTCCCAAAATAAATAAGGTGTAACGCAGAGCTTCCAATGGCCAGTGATGGATGTACCATGGGTAAAAAATGAACACTTGTCACTGAAAGTCCTTGAGATTGGGGGTTGTTACTGACTGATGACTGACCCATGATACAGAAAGTTGCTCAGTATAAGAACAATACTTTTTAGGTTAACTGCATTACTATCTACCAGCAACAAAATATATGAAAATGTAGAAAACAAAATATAAGAAAATGCAGGACTTTCACTCTGGGTTAAAATGGCACAGGAGGGACTGAATTTACACTATTATCTCCCCTCTGGAAATAAGGCAGAAAGATAAAATGGAAAAAGTATACAGAACAGTGGTTTCCAGACACCTGGCAGCAGGCAGCACAGGACAGTGAACTTTGAGAGAGGGCAATACATGCAATGGCCCCGTTGGGCATGGCGAGATTCCAGCTCAGAGCCGGGGAGGAGACAGAGCTGGGAGTGTGGGGAGACCAAGGCCTAGAGTTCACAAGGCAGGGCACCAGAGTAAAGAGATGCACAGGGCCGTGCACAGGGCCTTTCCAGGCCTCAGTGCTACCGGCCCAACAGGTGAGGATACCAACCAGGGCTGTAGAAAGGACCCACCTGGAAGAGCTTGCAGAGGACCAGAAATAGTTTGCACCATTGTGACTTGGATCTGGAATGTTCCCCAAGGTCTCATGTGTTGAAGACTTAGTTCCCAATGCACCAGTGGTCAGAGGTGTGAATTTTGGCAAGTGACTGGATCATGAGGGTCTGACCTCATTAAATAATCCATTGATGGATTAATAATTTGATGGTGCCAAGCACAGTGGTAGCTGTCTGTAATTCCAGAAGCTGGGGAGGCTGAGACAGGAGGATCTAGTTCAAAACCAGTCTAGCAACGGCGAGGCCCTAAGCAACTCAGTGAGACCCTATCTCTAAATAAAATGCAAAATAGGGCTGGGGATGTGGCTCAGTGGTTGAGTACCCCTGAGTTCAATCCCCAGTACCCACCCCTCCAAATAATAATAATAATTTGATGGTATTACAGGCAAGTAGTGGAAATTGTAAGAGGTAGGGCCTCTAGGAAGAAGTAGGTCACTGGGAGTGTGCCCTGGAAGGGTATATCTTTCCTGGGCTCCTTCAACCGACCTCCACTCCGCCTCTATTTCCTGGCTGTCAAGAGGTAAGCAGCTTTGCTACACCATACACTACTACCCTGCTGTTCTCTACCTCATTGCAGGTCCAGAAACAATGAAGCCAGCCAACCATGGACTGAAATCTTTGAAACTTTGAACCAAAACAAATCTTTCCTCTCCTAAGGCGATTTTCTCAGATATTTTGTCCCAGCAACAAAAAAGCTAACCAATGCTAATACAAAAATTCTTAGAAATTCACAGTGCACCAGAGGAGTCTGCGTAAGGCTCCAGTTTCAGTAATAGGACAAAATGAGCCAGACTACATATGAGTAGGTCCTACCTAACAGTTCAGTAGAACAATATGAACCATAAAGAGGAGAAAAATCATTAGTAACAATAACAGATGACAAAATTAGAAGATGAGGACATTAAAACAATTCTTATAACTATATTTTAAATGTAAAATGAAGGTAGAGAAAATCTTCAGCACATTACTGGAAAGATGGAAGGTTTGTGAAAAAGATGAACAGGAAGGAAAAGACAAGGTCTGGTTAAAAAAAAAAAAAAAATACAGTGGAGATTTAACTGCAGATCGCATCCTACAGAAGAAAAAGAGTAAGCCTGAAGATAAAACTGGAAGGAACTACCCAAGATGAAACACAGAAAGAAAAAAGACTGGCCGGGCGTGGTGGCGCACGCCTATAATCCCAGCACTTGGGAGGCTGAGGCAGGAGGATCGCAAGTTCAAAGCCAGCCTCAGCAACTTAGCGAGGCCCTAAGCAACTCAGTGAGACCCTGTCTCTAAATAAAATACAAAATAGGGCTGGGGATGTGACTCAGTGGTGGAGTGCCCCTGGGTTCAATCCCCAGTACCAAAAAAAAAAAAAAAAAAGAAAGAAAAAAAAGAAAAAGAAAAAAGACTGAAGCAGACTTTCAGGGAACCATATATGTCTAGACAACTGCATACAGCTCAACAGACATGTAATCACATTTTATTATACATAATTAGACAGTTATTTATAAGGACATGTAATTGTAACATATAACTATATTTAATATATACACAAATTACATATACACATATATGTAATTAAAGGCCTTCTAAGACAGATGGGGGGCAAAGAAAACATTAGAAAAATATCATACTCCTAAAATTTGCACCTTTGATGAAAATTATAAACCCATAGTCCTAAGAAATTCTAAGACCCTCAAACACAAAAGACATGGAGAAAACTCTGCCAATGCACATCACAATCAAACTATTCACAACTAATGAAAAAATCTTAAAAACAGCCAGAAAAGAGGGGGTGGCAAACGACACTCAGAGGAACACACACGGAAAAGACAGCAAACTTCTCACTGAAATCCAAGCAAGCCTGAAGGCACAGGAACAACACAGAGCACTCGAAGGGAAGGCCCTGTCACACCTGTACCTGCTGAGAGGTGGGCAAGCACCTTTCCAGACACACACACTAGCTGACAGGACTCGTCACCAGCAGAGCAGTACTACAAGGACCTTGAAGAAAGTCATTTGGCAGAGGGGATGGGAGTCACCTGGATATGCACAGAGCTATGGAGAGCAGGCAATGGAAGACATGTAGGCAAACACAAAAGACTTTCTTCTTATTTTAAAACTCTCTTTAAAAGGTAAGTGACTGTCAAAAGAAAATGAGGAGTGCCCAATGGGGTGTTTTAGCATGTGGTGAAGTAAAAGGTGCGGTGACAACAGCATGAAAGTGCAGTCACTCTGGCAAGGCTCCACGCTGCAGTGTGTGCACGAAGTCCTGGTGTCCCTTCACCTTCTTAGGGACACCAGTCCCACTGGATTAGGGTCCACCCCAGGGCCTCATTCAAGCTTGACTGTCTCCTTAAGGCCCTGTCTCCAAATATAATCAATCACTTTGAGGGGAGGGTGTTAGGGCTTCAATATAAGAATTTGACAGGGCAGTGGGAGGAAAACAGATGGTAAAAGACGTACCATGTTAATAAGAGAAAACTGTGGTGGTGATATTAGTATGAACAAAGTAGATTTCAGATCAAAGGGCATTACCAGGGATGAAGAAAGTCATTCCACAATGGCAAAAGGTCAATTAGACAAGAGAACATATCGTCCAAAATATTTACATACCTGAAATAACTTCAAAATATATGAATAAAAAATTGATAGAATTTAAAAGAGAAGCAGACATATCCTCAAATAGGGGTTTCAACGCCCTTCTCATAATCAATAGAATAAGTAGAGAGATATAGAAGACCTGAACAACATAATCACCAAATTAGCCTACTTGACATTTATAAAATATTCCATTGAAGCAGAACACACATTATTTTCAAGTGCAGAGGAGTATTTAGCAACATGTCTACTTACATTCTAGGCCACAAAGAAGTCCTCATAAATTTAGAAAGGTTCAAATCAGAAAAAGTATGTTCTCTCTTCACAATGGTATTGAAGGAGAAACGAGTGACAGAAAGGTATCTGGAAAATCCCCAAATATTTGGAAACTAAACAATACACTTCTAAATAACTCATGAAAGACAAAATCAAAACAGGAAGTATTTTGAACTAAATACAAATGCAAATACAATATATCAAAATGCATGCAGCCTCGTTAAAGTGGCAATCGAGGGAAATTTATAGCAGTAAAACTGCATTAGAAAATATAAAAGCCTTCAAGTTAATAATCTTAAATTCCTACCTTGAGAAATCAGGAAAACAAACAGAATTATACCCCATAATCAAAAGAAAAGAAATAATGAAGACTACAGCAGAAATCGTTGAAGTAGAAAGCAGAAAAGTGGTAGGGAAAAAATAAGTGAAACAAACTCTGGTTCTCTGAGAGATCAATGAAATTTGAAAAACCTTCAGCCACACTGATCAGGAGTAAAAAGAAAAAAGGCACAAAAGATGAACATCAGGAATCAGAGAGAGTGCACCACTCCAGAGTCTATAGATACTAAAAGTCATGAGCAACTTTGGGCCACTAAATGTGAAAACAGAAATGAATAAATAAATAGTACTTCATCAGAATTTAAAAATTTCCAAGAGTCCATTCTGAATATGAAAAGGCAAGTAATGAACTTAAAGAAAACACTTGTACAACATTTATCTAAGATTATATCTACGATATGGAAAGAACTGTGACAATTCAGTAATAAGACAAACAACCGCCTACCAACAAATGAACAAATGACTTGGCCAGACACCACCATTATAAGACTCATTGGATTGCACACCTTAGCTACATGCAACTTAACCACACTGGAATGATGAATGGTGAGCAAGTCTGTTGGAAGGGCTCTGAAGGGCCCTACACCATTTCCTGCCAGGTAATCTTGATTCAGTTCGTCTGCCTTCTCCACCACAGCACTTTCCCATTTATCAAGTGGTAACATGGGCCCTGGGGGATGTTGGAGGGATTACTTTGTGCCTTTGAAGCATTCTTCTGGTTCCTAGAGAATGGGTGCAAACTACAATTATCCAGCTAAGAAAGAACTGTAATCTTCAGTTTGTGGGGAAGACAACAGTTTGTTGTTGGACAGACAACAAACAAGAACTGTGTGTGCCACTTGGAAACACAGCTGACTTCTTAAAGATCTGCATCCTTATTCTGCTTTTGCACTTGAAACCCAGAGAGACTGGAAGCTGGAAGACCCAACTCTTGAAAAGGACCACAAGAATAAAAATGCAGTATAGTTTGGACCTTCAGACATTCATTAGGAAAAAAACCAGTGTAGAACAAGTCAAAAAACAAGGGAATAAAATCATGGTGCTCCCCAGGCTGGCTGATCACCCTGTCTGCTTTGCCACAACTCCCAACCAGACTTGGGTCTGCAGACTTTCTTTGCACATGGTATGCCATTGTCATTTTATTTGTTTTCTTTATTAGAGAAACTTTTCTTCGGATTAAGGAAAACCTTATTGAAAAACCTTTGAGTGAAAAAATGGTTGGTTCCTAGAATGACTGTGACTGTGTGGTCTTCTTTTTGCTTTTACAGTTAATAACCAAGATGGGTTCGCTGTATTGCTGCTACACAACGCTAGGTTGCATTTGTACACATCCCTTGGGATCATGGTGGTCTCTTCTACTTCTAACTGGAACTCAGTTTTACAACAGAAGTAATAAGCTTTGTGCCAACATTTTCAAGGAACTGACAATGTAATTCTTCTGTCTCCCACTGGCTTTGTTGCTTCTTAAAGAGCACGGGACTATTTTGATACAAGGACATACTGTTAGAAAGTGCTCTGTGGTGACAAGAAGCAGATGATTTAGAGGACAGGCTAAAATTAAACCTAAGATATTAGAATCTTCTATTTGTAGCAATCATCTTACCAAAGAGAGACATCTGTCACCAAGAACATGGAAATGGCAAACCAGTCTCCATCCAGGGCACTATTACAGCACCATCCTTGCTTCCTGCCAAATTCTAAAATGGCCACCCTGGTTTAAGTATAATTTAGTCTTATTCTGCACAGTGGACCCTCTGAATCAGATCACTTTGTTAAACTGCACAATTAATTGTGACTTCCCTGAATTTTATTTGCCTCTCAACCATCCCTGACTATAAAAACACCACCTGGCTCATGTTCCTATCTTAACTCTACTGCTGCTCACTGAAGACTGTCCAGACAGCCTCTCTGTCCCCTCCTAACTATCACACTGAAAGAACATGGCGGAGCTGCCTGGCACACACACGAGCAGTGTCTTCTCCGTTGGGAACTGGTTCCTGCCCTGACCAAGGGGTTCTGACCTTTCACCTCACCGCAGCTTTCCTCCTTCTGTATAAAATGCTAGGTTGACACAGAATGGGAAGTTATACTTCATGTATGCATGATATGTCAAAGTAGATTCTACTGTCATGAATAACTAAGAAAATAAAACATAAAAAAACAAAATGCTAGGTTGACCAAATGAGAAATTCCCTTTTCTTGCTTTCTTTCTAAAGTTTTCATTCCTTTTCCTTGTCCTTATGTATATTTGTGTGTCTCCAATACTCCAAGATGGCTACCTGCTGCTATTATCACAGCATGGATTCCACTTTTAAGTATCACCTCAATAATCTTTTCTTCTTCTACAAGATGTCTTCATTTGTTCTTTGGCAGAGAGAAAAACAAACAAAGCAATAATGGCCTTTTCTTATTGATTCTGTCAAGCACTGTGAAAACCAGACACTCAACACAGGAATGAGAAAAAGTCACCTGACAAGTCAACTCACCCCAGGGTGGCAGGGGGGACGAGAGGGGAAAGGCCTGGGAGGTGAGGGTAGGGAGGTGCCTGAGTTCAGATCCAGAAAATAAAAGCCAAGACAAGAAACTTGCACAGAGGCCTCTGTGAATCTTGAGTGGAAAGGTTATAAGAATGAACACCCAACACTGAACCCTGCAGTACCTATAAGAATGAAAAGGAGAGTTCCAACGCCCAAAGAGGACTGCACTCAAGGGTAGTCACCTCTGCTGGCTTCTGCTCTGAAGCCCAGAGTGGGTACAGGCTAAACAGGGCCATGAGTCCAAAACAACAGCTCCCTGACATCCAGGCTCTCCAAGCCTTGAGGATCAGGGTCACAACCATTCAAATGGTCTTTCTTTGCTATCAACACACTCAAGAATGTGATGAGAAAAAACAGGATTCAATATCTTCAAGCAAGAGACTGAATTCTCAGCTACAGAGCTTTTAATAGATTTTTTTCTTTCCTGAGTCTATCTATGGGATTTGCCAGAAATTGTAAGAGTCAATGATTCTAAACATCAAAAATGTTTCTCAGATTTTTCTCATTCATTCATAAAAGATTTACTGGAAGCCCAATGTGTGTATCTGTTGCGAGGTACTAGAAATGCAAAGAGGAAGATTTGGTCTCTGCTCTTAGAAGTTGTACAGTGCAGCCGGAGATCTGGATAAATAGTTGTTGACCACACAGGGTGTTAAGTATGCTGGCAAAGGTAAGCAATGGATACCAGAATATAACCCCCACATTGACGAGAACTGGGGACGGAGCTGGGGGAAGTGACAGGGAGAAAAGGCTGCTGAGAGAAGTATAAGCCTAAATATCAAGGAGTAGTTCCCCAGAAAAAAACAATGAAAAGGGTTAAGAGGGCTAAGACAGTTTGGTTTAGAGAACAGAATGTAAAGGAATGGACAGAGCAGAAGAGACACAGCACCATTTCAAATCTTCAAAGGTAAAGAAAAAAAAGGGAAGCATTAAAAAAAAAGTAAAGGTAATCATTATTAGAAAAGAAATAGGAAGAATCTCCAAAGGAAAATAATGAAAAAGTAAAAGAAAAGACAAAACAAAATAAAATCCTCAAGGAAACTATAAAAATAAAATAGAAGAGAGGCTCACCATATAGTCACTACAATAAAAACAAATAGGTTAAATTCACTGCAAGACCTGATCTTGCACAGGACTAAATGAGTAATTGATCTGTTTTCACAAGAGTTACACGTGACAAAATGGCCTGAGAGGATAAGGACAAAGTGATGAATAAAACGGATAATATAAAATCATAAAGAATCCAACAAAAGTCCTCTACATATAGAAAGGGGCAGACATTGACAAAACATACAATTCAAGATTAAGATAAACACAGCGGCATTATTTGCTGAACAAGCAAATTAGAATATAATGAACACAAAAAATTCAAGAAGAAATAGGGAGAAAATCCACAATTACAGTGAGAGAGTGAACAAAATAGCTAAAAAGACAGAAGAATACAGAGGAGCTGGCTATATTTACAAAATTGATTTAGGAAATAATTATACCGCTTTTATACTCTAGACCAAATTTTATTCAAATATTTAAACTATTTATAAAAATGTGCCATGTATGAAGCCATTAAAAAAAAAAACCCAAATTCAGAAAAGTAAACATTTTAGTCTACATTTTCTGTTCCTGTAATTTTAAAAAAGCAACTTGAACTTGGATACATGTATTTGAACTTGGATATAAAGCTAAGCAATATAAAGTGAAAAATTTTAACCTTAAACACTTTTAAGAAATTATTTATTTGGTACTGGAGATTGAAGGGTCACTTAACCACTTTTCAATTTTGAGGCAGGGTCTCACTAAGTTGCTGAGGCTGACCTTGAACTTGGGATCCTTCCACCTTAGTCTCTCCAGTCACGGGGAAGACAGGTATGTGCCACTGCAACAGGCTTAATGCTTTCATTTTTAAAGAAGAGAATTATTTCTTAAGGCATTAAGCATCTAATTCAGAAATTTGGGCAAAGAGCAATAGAGTAAATGAGAAGAATCTAGAAAAAAGGAATTAAAAGTATTAAAAATTCCCAAGAAGGCAAAAAGTATAGAAATATACAAAAGGCTAAATCAAAATTTAAACATTGTGGATTATAAGTATACACTATTTTCATTTGCCAGCTATATTTTGAAAGATACATAAACAGATCAAGAGCTAGTTCTGTACAAAAATAAGACCTCCAAAAAACCAAAAACAACAACAAAAAAATTCCAATCACTTCTGAAAAGTGTGACTAAGGAGAAAAGTGGATAAATTTAAATACAAAACATAAGAAATTATACAAGGGACATAAAGTACAGAAAATGAAAAAGAATTATAAGAACATAAGGAAATTTATGCTAATAAACTTGCAAGTCTGTATGAAATTGAATAATCTCTAGGAACATATAAAACATCAAATTGTCAAGAAAAATTAGATGAAAGATGAAAGAAACCAAAGACCTAAACAAATGGAGAGACGTACCATGTACATGGATTGGAAAACTCATTACAAAGATGTTCATTTTCCCTAAAATGACATAGATTCAATCCAATCCAATCAAAATCCCAACAGTGGATAATCTGACTTTATAAGGAAAGGCAAAGGAACCATTTTGAAAAAGACCAAGTCAGAGGACTCATTCTACCTGGTATCAAGACTTAACTTTCAGCTTTATAGTTAGGATAATCAAGATAGTATGCTACTGGCAAAAAGACACAGAGATGAATGGAACAGAACTGAAAGCACAGAAATAAACCCACACATATATGATAAATTGGCTTCTGACAAAAACTGTAAAGACAATTTAATGGAACAAGGATAGCATTTGCAATAAGTGGTGCTGGAACCGGCCATTTATATGCAAAAATAAGTACTAAATAAAAACCAAGAAGCTCATTTCATGCTTCACATCATACACAAAATCTAACTTAAAATGGATGACAGGCCTATAAATGTAAAAGCTAAAACTGAAAACTTCTAAAAGAACATACAAGAAACTCTTAGATTGTGGGTTAGGTAAACAAAATTTATATATAATACCAAAAGCTGTTTATAACAGAAAAGATGGATTAATTGGACTTCAAAGTAAAACTTTTGCTCTTTAAAAGACACTGCTAAGAAATGAGAAGGCAAGCCACAGACTAGGAGGAAGATACTTCCAAAACATATAGCTGACAAAGACTTGTATCTAGAATACAGAACACTAAAATTTAATAAGATAACCCAAATAAAGTAAGGACAAAGGGTTGAACAGATTTTTTTAAAAAAGATTTTTTAAGAAAGTTCATTATGCACATGAGAAGATGCTCAATATCATTAGTCATCAGGAAAATGCAAATGAAGACCACCAAATACACACCCACTTAATGGCCCAAATTAAAGTGCAATAGTACTGCTGGTCAGAATGTGAAGCAATTGTATGTACTTCTTACATTTCGCTGCTGGGAATATAAAATGACAAAATCACTTTGGAAAACAGCTTGATAGTTTCTAACAACAAACATGCATTTACTATGTGAACCACTCATTCTACTCCTAGGTATTTATCAGAGGAATCAAAGTATGTTTATCCAAAGACTTCTGGAAGCTTTATTCATTATGCAAAATACTGGAAACAACACAAAATGTTCATCAACAGGTAATAAAGAGATATACTGGAATGTAGAGATGACTGGACTACTACCAAGCATGAGAAGAAAATAGTCATTTGATACACCCCAAATGCATGAATCTCCAAAACAGTCTACTGAGTAAAATAACATCCCCTATGATTCCACTTAAATGAAATTCTAGAAGGACAGTGGTTGCCTGGGGCTGGGATGGACGGGTGGGAATTGATTACAAAAGCAGTCAAGGGAACTTCTGGGGGGTAATTAAAATGATCTATATACATGAGCAGTATCCAATATGGTAGCCAGTAGCCATGTGTAGCAATGGAGCATCTGAAATGTAGCCAATACAAATGAGAAGAGAACTATTAAATTAAATTTAAATAAACTTTTAACTTTAAAAGATAATACTTGATACAATTACAGGAAAACAATTAAATATGGACAAACTTGAGTATGAGAATCTACTTTTTGAACTATACATTTTATGAAATCCAAGTATAAAATAATTACTTTTATGAAAATTAAGCATCAGAATTTGGATGTAAATGTAAAATATACACTAGATTTCAAAGACTTAGCAGGGGCAAAAGAATGCAAAATGGTCCCCTAGTAATTTCTTTAATATTGATTATATGTTGAAATGATAATTTTTGATGTATTATGTTAAATAAAACACATTATTAAACTTCCTTTTTTTTCTTTTAACCACTTTAATGTGGTTACTACAAAATATGAATTACATATCTAGCTTGCATCACATTTCTACTACACAGTATTCTCCTGTGTCTCCACTGTGGTATAAAGACAAAGGTGTACATCTGTTAAAATTAAAACTGTAAGCTTAAAATAGGTACATTGGATTGTGTATGAATCGTGCCTCAATACACTTGGTAAAATATTAAATGGTATACATGTTTTCTGTGTGTGCATGTATGTGTGCGTATAAAAGACTGCATGTGTGTATACGTAACGATCTTGTTTGTGACCTTTCCTTGTCAACAATCAGGAAATAAAAAATTCACAGGGTATATACATACAAAATTAACTGTTCCACTTAATAATTACCACAATAAATTATATTAAAGTTATTTAATATCTGCTGCCTTCACTATCCTTTGAGCTTCTTGAGGGCAAGAATCTTGACTTGTTCATCTCTACATAAGCCTAAAACTTAACACAGAAAGTTAACACAGTACCTTATCAATGTCTTAATAGAAGCAGACCGTCTCATTTTATATTGTCCAATTCCCTCCAATCTCTGCAAACTTAGCAGAATTATCCCATTTTCAAATGAAAAAAAAAAATGAGTCAGAAAGGTTAAAGTAACTCACTGAAAACACAGAGGTAGTAAGCAAAGATCTGTGTCCCAAACCCACACTCATGTCAATTCCAAAGCACACTCTTTCACCCTCTACATCCTGCCACCTCTCCACGTGGGCAGTGCACAACTGTCTGATAAATGATGGAATCGAAGTAAAATTTTGTATTTAGGGGCAGTGGAACCACAGACAATTTCCTGACCTTCTAATGTTACAGCTTCTTAGTCTTGGATGAGCTCCCTACAGACAGAGCAACTGGGCAGCTCTTACTAGACAAGGAAGAGTAAACAGTAGGAATAAAACTTCTCCCTCTCAATTAAACTTTTTAGGTGGAATTCTGAAGAAGAAAAACAATGCAGAACAAAGAGCATTTCAAAGAGACAAAAGGAAATGCTGAATCTGCTAATACAGCTAACTAATGCAAAAGGAGGATCTAATTGCAACTTCAGCATTCAAAAATGAGAAGTGAGGCAAGATCCCAGAGAGGTACAGTTTCTGTGTCTTTTGGATTCTTCTTTAATTAGCCTCCCAGAATCTCAGCATTCCTGTTTGAATAATCCATATTTCTGGTTATTTATTCAACTCCCCACTGCTGTGCATTACCAAGCCATATGCTACAGAAATACATCACTTCATATTTGCACTCAACCGTCCAAAGACATTGGCAGTTCAGACCTTTAAGAAGCTTAAGGGAAAGTCCCTGCAGAGTATAGTTTTAAGGTTAGAAGACCCAAAAAGCCAAAAGCATCTTCTATATATGGTATTTGCTTGAGAGAAGGTGGGTCATTTCAACAAAAGGACAGGCAATTAGAAGGGTGAAGCAAGTAAACAAACACAAGACTCAAGAGAGCAAAGCTAGGAAGAATCAGCAGAATAGTAAAGGCCTCTGGTTAATTTCCTATACTCCTGTCTGCACTTTGAAAAAGAATTCATCTTTAAAGCTTTTCTCGAAGGAAGATTTTCAATCAATCCAAGGTCTGGAATGTGCTGTGCAAAAGAATCCCCCCAAACCTTTACAAGTCTTTTAAAGAGAAGAAATTTTAGAAATATGTATCTCAATAATCACAAAATAATTTTAAACACAAAACTGTCATTGTCAAGTTTCTTATGAGAGCAAACCTCAAATTACCAATAGAATACAAACTCCCTTAGAGTCCATTAAGTAGTTACTGAACTCTCATGAAGATTGTCATGGTATGGGAAACAGCAGGTTGTTCGTAAGAAACACTATGTGTGTGCCTATGTGTGGCAGGCCTAAAACATTAAAACCAAGAAAATAAGCAGCAAAAGAAAATAAATACCCCCAAGATAGCCTGTGTATGGGTGACAGAATGTCTTCCTAGCTTTTGGAAGCAGAAATTCTGACCTTTTTATTTCTGTGTAAGCCTGACCCTTAACATAGTACCTTATCAATGTTAACACCAAGTTTATATGTCTGTAGTCTAAATTATATTTAGTATATATCATTAATAAAATATATAAATATGTATCAAAATTTTTAAAAAATTTTAACAAAGTTTTTTCACTGTATATGAATGGAAGTTTCAAGATGGCAGACTCTGGCTCAATTTACAAAGAAAAATTCTACAATGATCAGAGAGCGCTCAACCATTCGGACATGCTTCAGTGTCTCTCAACTTAAGAAACTGTCCCTGACCCTGAACCACACTCTTCTTACCACCATCCCTTACCCTGTCACACCCTCTGTTCTCTATTCTCCTTCCTAGACAGAGATCTCAAAAAGAATTATCAACATAAATGATCTTCCTCTTTTGCTTCCAACTTTAGGAAATTACTGAGAAACTAGTACGATGTCCACTTTAAGGAATTTGAGCATATATAATAATATATACAAGAAAAGTATCATGTACAAAAAATTCTAGAGCTGTCCTATACAGTTTCATACCTCTATGCTTTGACACGGTACACATGTAACTCATTATTGAATGTATAATTGAAAAATATGCATAACTTGATGTCAATAACAAAAAATAAAAACCAATATGTCATAGATAGGTCTATATGGGACATAAAGAAAACAGGACTAAGTTTAGAGATGAATAAAACATAAGTTTAGAAGTTAATGGCTAGATTTTTCCCAAACTAACACATTAAAGGAAAGAGCAAAAAATAAACCACCCTTCAATGCTGGGGTCATCTTACCACCTGACACAACAGGGCACTAAGAGACCAAAATCCACTCTAACTTTTTAGAGAAGAGCACATGTACACACTCAAACACACACCCATAACTAAAGACTATTATGTACAGATGGGATACTTGAGGGAATGAAAAGACTACATGGAGATGGGAGCGCGAGGAGACCAGAACCATACCGGAGCATGAGATTCATCAGCTGAAGGCCCTCGCCCTTCAGGAAACGTTCACGATTGGAACTGAGCATCAGGCAGGAACACAGGGAATCAAACAGATTCTCCATCATCTCCTGCTCCTCAGCTGTGCTGGGATTGTGTCTTTTAAACACCTGTCAAGCAAAGACAGCAGAAAGAGTCCTAAGAGAATGTCTTTTCATCAGACACCACCCAACAACTTCCAAAGCCTGCCTGTCACAATAACCCCACAACTGAGGACACGAATTTACCAAACTAAATTCTCACCAGTTTCCATTTTGGAGAAACTAACCTTTCAGATTCATTGGTATTACTCTCAGTTTCCAGGCGGCAGATTTTTTTTTTTTTTTTTTTTTAAAGAAAAGGAAAGAAAACAAAATCCCAAGACCCATTAACTGGAATATAACAGAAACAACTTTGCTAGCTACCCCCCAAACCCTACAGTGGCACAACCTAACCACATCAAGCTTTCCTCTCCTGTAAAAAGGCTGCAATCCAGTGGGGGCAAATCCTGGCTTAATGTAAGGAAGAGTTTCCCAACAGGGCTACTGAACTGCTTCATACATGAGCTGGGGCTCAAGTCATGGGAAGGGCTGCAAGGAGTTTTGCCTTTGCCAGAGATGTAGGTCATGTTCAGAGGAGAGTCTTTTCGTAGTACATGCACACACAGTCAACTACACGATGATCAATAATCTGGCAGGAAAGGGATCAACAGATTCACATTTGAAAGCTCTATTTTTGGGGAGGAGGCCAAGCCACTCAGGCTGCTGGCACCAAGATGGAAGCTGTATGTAAACTGACATCTCAGACACTCCCAACACTCTTTAAGATTTTATCTAAATGATCTATATTCAGTCCTGTTTTTGGAATAACACAGATGAGATTTGTTAGAAGAAATCTTAACAGTACTTTCGGAATGCCAGCAGAATAACATTTCAACTGGATTTACATTTCTTTCAGTGAGCAAATGGCAGCTTCCAAATTCTCATTCCAGCCTCCAGTGCCTCTATCATCCCCTGTGACCTCTTTCCCAATGCACTGAAACTTATTCTCCTTATCTGTATCCTAAATGAATGTTTTAATGGCAGACTGACAGGAAAGGAAGTGTATAATCTTGGGAATGGTTCAAGTGAAAGTGATCTGATATTCGTGGCCCAAGAATGTACATGTAAGTAGGAAGCCCATCTCCTCTGGACTGGCAATCTCATCAGAAGATGGGGAAAGACTGGAACAAGATCCCAGTGATGTCTGGTCAGAAAGACCAAGGACCAAGAAAAGGAGGCAAACCACATGTCTCCACTGTAACCTCCAACCTGCCAACATGCCCCACATGTTTTGAACCACATCTTATTCCTTCCCACAATTTCTAGCTCCACCTCCCATTTAAAGTAGGCCATATGTCTTCATGGCAGACAGGAAGCATAAGAATTACTCACGGATAACTGCTGAAGAAGCACATCGATTCCATCCAGCTCCCCAAGCAATTCCCTGTTTTCTAAAAGGGGAAAAAAATAGAGGAAGAAAAAAAATGAAGCTAACTGTCAGATTTTACAGCCGTCTAACACTGATACATCAGCAAACAAAATCAATACAGCTTGACAGAGTACAAAAGCTGCAGAGCGAGTGAGAGGGGAAGCAAGGGGATGCCAAAGGCAAGAGAGCTTGCTGTCATGATCTGAAACAAGCCTGGCTCCTATCCTAACAGAATATCAATACTGAGAGGGAGCCTCACCGTCATTGTCCTGCAGCAATATGGCCAGCACTTCACTGCAGTACAGCTTGTTGGCATCGAAAGGCATCTTTGCCTGTGGGGAAATAGGAGAAATGAGAAAACCATTAAGGGGTCTTGCTTCCTTTCCCAGGACAAATTTTTCACAAGGTAGAAGTACGAGTTAGGGAGAAGGCAGGTTAAGGGTAAAAAATGTCTGCCTCTGCTCTCCAGAGACCAGACCCAAGTGCTGTATAGTATGTAGCAGAGGGATCTGAGGCTCTCCGACCCCTACTGCGCAGGCATGAAGGTCACCTCCTCCGTGAAGCCTTCCCACACTCTTCATTTTGAGTCCAGAGACTGTATATGTTTAAGGTAAACCAAAGAAAGTTTTGAACTTTTAAGACTAAAAGCCCATGAAGTATATCATTCACAAGTTAGAACCAGAAAATTAGGTTGTAAATTAGCTGATACATGATCAGAGAAGTTGAAAAGAAAGCAATTTCTTGTTTAGATTAGCTGAATGTATTTACAACAAAGTAGTTCCTTTTGGATTTTTCAATGCTTAGAATTTAACTTGAAATCATAAACCTATCTGCTTGTATGCCATAATCTGCCTACTATTTAAAAAGGAAACCATATTAAATATGCAAAAATGTGTTAATATTTTAACACCCATATTACTACCCACAATTCTTTCCCTGCTGCATGCTCTGCTACTTGGAGATTCAGAGGGGACACAACTACTGCACTGACTGTCTTCCATGGCCGTCCACATGGTTGCTGCAGTAATGAGAGTTGGATATCTCCCCATTAACAGGGCTCCTTGGATAAAGGTGCACAGAGAGCAGCGAGCTCACAGATATGTTTTTATTTATGGTACCCGTGATCCTTAAAATGCAGCACATTAGACAAGGATTGTTCATCAGCAGCAGCCTTTGCTATGTATCCAGGCTTTTGAAATCACAATTGCTGCACCTGCAAAGGACAGAGGAAGTGTTTATCTTGGAGCTAACACTTCCATCACCTTCACACCACTTAGTTATGTGTGGACGTTGATTTTGTACTTCAGAAGGAAGAGTGGTGCCTAATCAAGCAACATCCAGCACCATTTCAGTTTTCTATGCACGTCATCCTTGTTGAGCCTACGTGTACCCCACAGGGTGGCAGAAGGCAGACTAAGTCTGACCCACCTTAGGTTAAAAGATCTATAACTGCAAAGTCTAAAATGTGTTGACTGGATGGTATGCTCCCTGGGCTAGCTTGAGGCCGTCTTTCAAGAAATTTGTATAACAGATGAGCTTAAATATAGTCCATGGTGTTTCTCTTTAAGAAAAATGGTTTTATAAAAATCAAAGCACTAAGGTGAAAAGCCAAGGAGTAAGAATCTCCATTAGAATCAAGGATTTGCTAATAAGATCACTCAAATTATTTAAGTACCCAGCATTGCTATTGTATTTCAACTGGTTTCAACCACACTGACTCACACACAACTTGTCAAGGGCCAGTGTTCCTCCAAACAAGACGCACTCAACTGGAAGAAGCCTGAAGACACCAGGCCACTATGGCAACAGCCTTTCTGGGGTGCCAGTGCTTCTTGTCCCTGATGTGACTTTATAAACTCCTATCTCTGAGTTAAGAGTACGGTTTCTCTCTTCCTTTTGATAAATATTTATTGGGCACCTGCTGTATGCAAGGCACAGAGTTAAGCACCACTGCCAAGAGATGTGGTGAAGCTCACCCTCTGTTCAAGCATTTAAAAATATCACACTGAATTCAAATTAGTTTTATTAAGTAGTACAGCCAAGTTAAAAAGAGAGACAGAGATGGATGGTATACACCTAAGCCCACTCACAAGCATGCCACTGTCTATGTGCCACAGAGCCCACAGTCCACAAACTGTGTGCTCAGGGAAATGGGGTACCAGGCGGAAAATACACCTCAGGGTATTTTAAAATTTTCAAGAAAAACATGGTGATCCATGACATCTATTGAGCACTGACTACCTACTAGTGTGAGGTGCACTCTGACAACACTGCTCCTTGACAGAGCTAGATTTTGGAACCTGATAACAGAACTGTGTGAACACCAGTGTGGAACAGGGATTGGGTGGTGCTGTTCAACCTGACGCCAACATCTGGAAGGCTGTGCGGGACCCAAAAGGCAAATATTCAGCCATTAGCAACTGTGGCGACTAAGAATGGAATAAAAAATTTCTTTCAATTTATATGTGTTCTTTTTTCAAATAGCTACTAAACTATTAGGTTATACGTACATGCTAAATTATTTGGACCTAACAACTTAATAAACAGAACTGCTAGGTATTTTTTGGCATGGGGGACTGTAAAAACAAAATTACTGAGACACTAAAAGCACCACGAATGGAAATCTATGACCCAAGCAACATTTACTGGTCTGTTTCCTCATCTGCAAAATGGAAATTAAAAATAACATTTCTTTAAGAGAATTTCTATGAATCATTAAATAAGCTAAAAGATGAGAGATTTAACAGATAGTATATACTGTAAGTTTTTCCAATGACTGGAATCAAAAATACCTGAGTTAGAATCTCAGCTCTAACGGTTACCTGTTATGTGATCTTAGCCAAATGGCCCTGCCTCTCTAACCTAATTTCTCTAGAGTTATAATAGCTTCCTCATGAGGTGGCTGCATTAAATGAAATGGCACATACAAAAGAGACACCCAAGAGCCAAGAAGCCCTCTACAGAGGATTCCAGGTTCCCCAGGACACCTTCAGCTCCAACTTGTATTGTCTGATAGTATAAGGAGTTCCCAATTTACTCAAAATAAAATTTTAAGAACCAAAATATTTCATCACCTGTTCTCTTTTTTTTTTTCTTTTGGTACCAGGAATTGAACCCAGAGGTCCTTAATCACTGAGACACATCCCTAGACATTTTTATTTTTTTATTTGGAGACCGGGTCTTGCTAAGTTGCTTAGGGCCTTGCTAAGTAGCTGAGGATGGCTTCAAATTCACAATTCTCCTGCTTCAGCCTCCTGAGCTACTGGAATTATAGGTGTGTGCCACCATGCCTGGTTTATCACTTTTTTCTTATGATACAAGCCCTCTGAACAACTGGCATGAAACAGAAACCTAATCAGGAAAACAAAATAATTAGGCCCCACAACTCCCACACTGAGCCCTGCAAAGCTTTGGAAACTGAGCATGGAGCCAGCTGGGAGCTGCTTGGCTGGAGGAGGCTACTCCAGAGAAACCAACTGACCACACCAGGCCCAGCTCTCACTGGCTCTCTCATCTACTTCCACGAGGCTGGGTGAGGCATTTCCCCTCTCTGGGATTCTTTTTTTAATCTGTAAACTGGGGACAGCTGCACACTCTTGGCAGAGTTATTTGTGAGGATTAGAAATATGTATGTCAAGATCCAGAGAAACACTGTGCCGACAGAGGGCAGTTAATACGTGAAACTCACTATCATATGAGGAAAACTTCTAGTGATGGTGAGGATGAAAACCACATGTTCTAATCTAGTAGAAAGAAAGAAAAGAATCTAGGCCAGCCAAGAAGGAAGGTGTCTACCCTTCCTTTCATGTCTAGCCATGAACTTATCAAGAAAATTTTAATTCTGTTTAAATCTCAGCCAGATATTACACAACACCAAACTGCCAAATTACAAGGGCATTTCATCAAAATCAGGAGAAAGGAGAATGCATTTAGCAGGTACACCTCTTGGTTTTTGCAAAGCTAACCAGTGGGACTTGGAGCGTGTAGGGCTCTCTTTATCCAGGAGCCTGGTGATCCTAAATCTTTCAGCTGTCATAGTAATTACTGAATCAAGCATAGGTCTGTACTCAGCATGTACTAGCCTTGAATAAAATTAAACTTCACCTTTTTGGGAGCTGCTGCTTTTTTGGAAAGTACAAAACAATTATGCTACCACCTGCAGCCAGAAGCTGTAGGTTATATCTGCCGCTCACCTCTGGTACTCGGAACACATGGGGCAAGTTCAAACATATCTACAGCCCTGTACAACTGTCGAAGCAGATTGGGCCCTGCAAAATCACAACCTCTGGTCATCAGGGGAAAAAGACTTTTGCATCAACCAGTTGTACATGTAGTGTAACCTAGCCAGTTCTCAAGTCATTAACACATACGCTGAACATACAACTGTTTCTGGAGCATGATTTATCTGGGAAACAAATTGTGAATCTTAATTTTGTTTCTTTAAAAAAGAAAAAAAAAACCAAACTTCTGGGTGGTGCCATTTCCAATGGAACATAATATCCTACTAAGTTTGTATTCCCCATTTTAAAAAGTGATGTGTGATGCAGTATCTCTCCCACTAGTTATCTGCTTACCTGCTAATCCATTTAATGCAATCATTCGCAATGGGTTTTATCCTCATTAGAACAAATTAGTGGTTTCATTTGGTGGATGAAAAAATCCATGAATATCTCTATACACTGGTAGCTAAGCTACCAGTACAAAAAGGAGAAATCCAAGACTAAAATGCCTGTCACGAATGTGTCACTCACTTAAGAATTACTCAAGGATTACTGAATAATATGGGATGATCCAAGCACAGGGTTTTTTTCCAGCAATCTAGACATAAGCACTCTAGAACCTTGGCTCTCATGCTTCGGCTTACGTCCCCACCACCAGGAGGGCTTGGTGAAATACAAGACGCTGGACTCCACCCCCAGCCTTGAAGATGTAGGTTGGGGTGGGGGAGACTCAAGAATCTGCATTTTGAACAAGTTGCCAGGTGATACTGAGGCTCCTGACTGGAAACATGGTTTTGAGAATATCTGGGAGGACACAGAGACCCAGCCCTTCATATGGAATTCATGGATATTTGGCAGGAAGAAAATTGGCACACATAACATGAAATTCTGCCAGGTGAAGCAATCACCTCCACCTTATAGATGAAGACGCTCCATGAGGGTGAGTGTCACATGGTTATAGGTACACAACAGAACCCAGATCTGTGAATTCCCACCAGAAAACCATTAGGGAAACAATAAAGAGGCTAGTTTTCAGAAAAGAAAGAGGGCTGTGCACACTAGGGGCAAAGCGATACTATGGAAAGGAGGCACGGAGGAAATTCTGGAGGCAGGGGCTTCAGTCTCAGCTCCATCTCTAGAGCTGAGGTCTGGATTTGGGCAAGGCACTTAATATCTATAGGTCTTAATTCTGAATTTTTAAATCTACAACATATAAATTTCCTTTCTGTTCTAAAAAGGAAGGAGGCTCCATGGAAGGGTAGGGATTTAAGCAGTCTCATGAAAGCTGTGTATATTCTAGAAATACAGAAGGAAGGAAGGAGTCATGCCTGGTCAAGTCTGGAGCATAAGCAAAGCCAGACAGAGGTTAAAACACTTTAACCTTTGCAGGGCAGGGAACACGTAAGTTATTAATAGGTTACAAGGCCAATTTTCAAAATTGAGAAAGAAAAAGGTTATCCTGGGCCAGGTTAAGGGGCCTTAAAGGTAGGCAGGGAAGGTGGGCTCTGGGGTGGAAGCATTAGTGCCGCTGCGGGGAAGTCTGTCACGGTGATGGCAACTGAAAATGGAGTTTCACATCAGTCTGCAGAATGAGGACGGGTAACAAGAGGGTTACAATCCTAGAGGCCAGTGGATCTTAGTGAGGGTGGTGCCTCAGAAACATACGTGGAACTCTTCTCACTGCACCAAGGTAGACTGAGACGGCATGTGGGGGAGGGCGTCTAGGAATCTGTAATTCAAAGATTTCCACTAATGATCTTAACACAATCACCTGCTGCAACACAGGCTATCTAGATCTTCACAATTCAATGGCATTATCACATGTGGTCTTCAGCAAAGCCCAGTGAGATGGGTTCTCAAAAGAGAAAACAGGCCAGATAAGTGAAAGGACCATGGCCGCAGTCAAAAGGCTAATGAGGGAAGTCAGGTTCTAGGTCCCTCACCCACTCTGATTCCCCTGATGCTGATGCTGGAGAGAATTCTAACAAGCACTTTCCCAGAGTGTGAAAACTGTAAGAGCAAGACACTGCATTTAAAGGCAGGCCTTCTTGCTGGCCTCACCCTTAAGCAAGACTTTCTTTCTTAATGTTCTGGGCAACACAGGGTTTTTCTAAGAAAACTTGTTTACTAGTAATATAACCAAACAGCACTTTGATGTTTAAATACCCTGAAACCTTGAAAAACTGTTTTAGAGACAGCACTGTGGCTATGTATGCCCTGAGGAACACACAAACACTGTACCTACGAGGCAGGAGTCAATAGCTGGTTCAAATATCAAATGGGCCTCTTTATGACTGTCATAAGGGTAAAGAAATCCAAGCTGAACACCCAAAGGTCTCAATTTCCCTCCCTATGTAGCCAGTCCCTTAACCTGCAAGAAAACACTGGCAAGTTTCAACATCTGAGAAAAATTAGTCCTGACTTCAGAGAGACAAAAACAATTGGACTATTCTGCACATTTTAAGGTTGGGGCCATGACCCATGGCTGCAACTCCAACAACTCAGGTCAGAGGAGTCTTATCCTTAACTTGGTCTCTGCTTCTGTCTTCCCCAACCCCTCACTCCCAAAATGTCTCAAGGCGTTTCAGAATAAAAACATATTGAATGAATGCTGAGAAAAGAAGAAATGGAGTGTAGGAAGATGTGAAAGGAATTCATCCCCACGAATTCCATGAACTGAACAAGCACAGTTCAGAAACCAAAGGAAGTCCAGACTCAAAGGAGATGTCTGCGCATGAATGAGCCACCTGCCGAATACAGAACTGAAAGGAAATGGGAGCATGGTCAAGGGGGCTCAGCGCACTCAGCCTGCCAGACAGATGCGCCCATACCCACTGGGGTGAGAGCTGGGCTAGCTGAGTATCCTCAAGTCCACATATCACATAAGTCTCTGTTACTGAGGTCACGGCAACCAATCGTTCAATAAGTAGGGCTGGAGAAGGCCCAGACTGCCCAGAGGAAGGGAATCATGGGCATACGCTCTCCTGGCAGAACCTCCCTTCCTGGCCCTGCCAAGACAGTGGAGGACACACCTGGACTGGTACACCCCAGTCTTTCTGGATCCCTACAGCACTGAATCACAGCAAGACCACGACCACCTTCACTTTTGCTACAACTAAGCACTTCCTTCTCACCAAAAAGTTGGAATCTTTGTCTGCAGTAGCATATAGCAGTTCCAAACTGCCTACCAACACACCTGTGGTCAAGGCGAGTCTGGAAGAATACCTTTGACTCCTTTCATTTACTGTATGGACGGCTCCAATGGCTAACAAGGGGGTTAAGACTATGCTAAGAAGGAAAGAATGAACAATCCAACTGCAGTATGGATAAAGGATATAAATATGAAGCTAAATGAGATGCATACAAATGTCTGATACACACAACACAAAGCCAATACCTGACTTGATTTTACAGTTCAAAATTAAAATACTAATTTTCACTCATCAGATTAACAAAACCATAAGTTTGATAATACCCAGGGTTTAGAGGTAGGTGAAATAGACATTTGCAAATCAGTGGGGCAGGCTTTATAGGGGACAATTTTGCAACACCACCAAAAATGTTATTGTGTTTACTCTTGGCTCAATTCCACTCTAGGAATTTATTATCCAGATAAGCTGAGGCAAGTGTGTAAGAAAACAATGAGCATGAGTATATGAGGAATTTCACTGCATCACAGTTTATAGGAGGCAAATGCTTATCAACCAGGGATTGGCTAAATTAACTTTGGTCCATCTGTACAATGGAATACCAGGCAACCATAAGTTTGGTGAAAAAAATCATTCACATTAAGAAGACATTATAGAATTCTATTTGTGAAACACACATGAAACTCTCTTCCATATATGCACAGAAAATTTCTAGAAGAACAGATATCTATTGTTAACAGTGGCTGCCTCTGGGAAATGGAACTGGAAGGGATTTTTTGTTTTTAAAAAGAAGAGGATAAGCAAAGAAAGGGGTAAGAGGCACTAAAAGCTTCCCAAATTAGATCCTAAGGCTTGGGGAAGATAATCTGTATCAATAGCCCGGCATCAGCCATGCCCAGAGCAGAGAGGCTAGAGCAGCAGCAGCACCAAGCCACACTCACCTTCAGCCTCTTCAGGAGCCACTGCAGGAGCCCCTGCTGGGCAGCCTCCGTGCACATCTCAGGCCGGAACTCAGCCATGTTTTCCACAATAGCTGAAGGGAGACAGACACCAGTCACTGGGGAGGGCAACTGTGTTCCATCTGCAACGAGCTCACTTCCCATGACAGACATTTATTCCCCTTCACACTTCCCTGTACTCCTCCCAGCCAGATGCTGTGTTGTCATTTTTAGATTAACTAGGGAGATGCTGTGGGTCTTTCTTTAAGATACATTACAAGCAAAAGTCACAGCTGAAAATGATGGAATTCACAACAGGGATGAGAGATAGGTGTTCTACACTAACAGGGACCAACACCTGCAGCAAGCACACAGAGGGTGGCTATATGCTTGGGAAGGCCTCTCCGCTGCTGGTATGCTGGAGTCCCAGAGACCTGGAACAACAGAGACAGAGGGCTAGGCAGCAACCTCAGGAAGAATCAGGGGTGGGGATTCAGAATCTCTTCCTTTCAGGATTCAACCATTTTCAGTTCTTTCCCTGCATCATAGAAACAAGGATGTTGAAAAAAGGCAAGCCCAGTGTTCTTAACTGAACAAAATAATGTGCACAGAGGAGAAAGGCCACGCAGGCAGAGGTCGCTTCCAGGTACTAGGAAGCAGATAACTGGTCCTGCTATCTCCTACCACCACCAAAGTGTTCATTAACAGAAAAATTAAAAATGAGGAGGAAAAATAAAAGGTATTATATGACTATGATACCAAAAGGCAGGACATTTTTTAAAATAACACCTATAGTCCTTAAATACATCAAATGTTTTCCTTCCCTTCCTGTCAGGCCCCTTTTGCTTCATACCTTAAGAGTACTGTACTATCACTAAGCAGATGCAATTCTGTGTTCTCTAAGCACAATGCCCAGGACACACTGGGTGTGAAGTTTGAAGGAGAAAGGACTAAAGAAATCCCCACAGCCCTATCTTCTTGCTCACTCCCCTGCCCAGGTTGGCCTCACCAACAACAAGTGAAGAAAGACCCAGGCAGTTCCCTGGGGGAGCAGATACACAAAACTGGGTGCAGAGTGGCAATGAGGGCCCTGAGAGATGAAGGTCATTACAATACCCTTGATCACTTTTTCACATTTTCTAAGAAAACCAACCCATTCATTTTAGTCTCCTGACTCTACCTTAATCTTAGACTTTAGATAGTTTCCTGTTGCCCGCTGGGACAAACACCCAAATTTCCTGGCATGGTTTATAAGTTCTCCCACAACCTGGACAAAAAAGGACTCCTCCAGTCCCCTCTCCCACCACTGCCACCTCCCACTGGCAGGTGCATATCTAATCTCTCCCAAAGACCGTGCCCATTCATGATGGCAAATGACACTCCCCTACTGAGAGGCCCTGCCCACTTCTCACTCAGCCCCAGCTGTCACCTGCTCCTACAGGGCAATTTGGAGACTCCTCCTTGTCGTGCCCACAGTCCTTTCTCTGGCTCCCACTGTACCATCTCTCACCCGGGATTGTCTTTCCTATCAGTTCACCTCCTCAGGAGTATAGCCACACCTAACCCATCATAACCTACCCCAGGGCCTAGCACGGTGCCCAGCGCATATCAGGCACCTAGGACAGGAGACAGGGATGGATCTCCCAGCTCTTGACAGGTACCCAATTGGAAATAGGACAGATCTCTGTCGACTGCCAGGTTGGGGGCCTTTTCCATTACACTAGCCCGTTTTCATTAGCAGTCAGCTGACTTTTCTTTTAGTAAGTGTTTTTTTTTTTTTTTTTTTTTGGTGTGGGGGGTTACCAGGGATTGAACTCAGGGGCACTCAACCACTGAGCCACATCCCCAGCACTTTCTTGTATTTTATTTAGAGACAGGGTCTCACTGAGTTGCTTAGGGCCTCACTGTTACAGGCTGGTTTTGAACTCGAGACCCTCCTGCCTCAGCCTCCCAAGTGCTAGGATTATAGGCATGTGTGGCACCACGCACGCCTGGCTTGCTAAGCTTTTGATTCTGTAAAAGCCAGCACTAGGATGACAGATGGCTTTGCCATTTCTGGCTCTAGACCAGCACTTGTTCTCTCTTCTCTTCCTCCCTGGGTGACTATCTTCCCCTGCTTTATGATCACCCTCTCTGATGGAAGTCTAGAACTGTAAGAGAACCCTGTGGCAAACACAGAGGAGCACAGAGAGAACCGAATCTCATCAAAACTTCTGCTTCCACTGGGCCTCATCTGTGTCTCAAGCTCTGCCTACAGACATGCCACCTCTGGTCGTTTACAGCAGCGCCCATTGATGAAGAGGACAGCCCAAAGGCACACTTTTAAATAGGTTATTTGTTTGGCAACTTTGCAAAAGGAGGGACTGGGGAGATTTGAAGAGGGGAGGAAGAGGAGAATACTGCAGAGGAATCCACTTAAATGTTCCTCTGATGGGGCAGCCAGGTTAGCAGTATTTCAGCCCAGAGCTTACAGAGCAATCCATGTTTAAGATGAGGAACGAACACTGTTTGTCAAAAAAAACATCTTTCTAAAGGCACACAGCTGGCCAGAGGTTTCTAGTGCCACTGAAGGGGAGTGATCAGAAAAACCAACACGGAAAATGACTTAAAGATTTTAAAAATCTACTTTCCCACAGGCGGGGGTGGGATTCTGAGTATATTTCATCGTCCGTGTTGGAGGCAAAAGCCTGCTGAAGAAGCCGGAGCTCTCATCTCGGAAGGTGCCTAACTACTCTGTGGATTTCTGCTTTCATTACCTGCAAGCCAAACCCAAACGGCAGTTGTGTGAAATGTACACACGAGTCTTCAATTCTGAAAAGGCAGTTTGGGAAAAGCAGGGAAGAAAACACTCCTATGTGACTCGATTATGAGAAAGGAAGGGCGGGACGCATGGGGCCGCACAGGTGCTCCCAGCTCACCCAGGGTGTTGTGGACGCCGTCCGCCTCCTCCCTCACAGACTCATCCAGCCGCTCCAGATTCTGCACCAGCAGCGCTACCACCTGCCCATCCACCTGCAGGAACAGGGAAGCAAAGGAGAGAAGGACGGGTGTCACAAATAGGCCCCCATCTCTTCCCTCCCACACTCACGCTGTGCTCGCCCACCCCTTTCCTCTGAGCCCTGAAGTGCCCCAAGGCAAGGAAAGGGCAGCATCCTTATCTCTCACTTGGCCAGGGAGGGGGACTGAAGCTGAAGGAAACTGTGAAAGTCAAGGTTACAAAGGCAGTGCATGACTAAGTGCTGGTGCTTGAACCCAGACCGCTGACACCAAGCCAGGTGTCCTTCTCCTCCTCAGTGGCACTTCCACACCTCACGAGGGCCCACTGGAGCCAGGAGGATGGCTCATTCCTGGACCACAGTGCCAGGGCTGTGCAGCCAGCAGGTTTACCAGTCACATTTACGCTGACCTCAATATTTAAGGTTAAACTCAAAACATTCTAACTTTCCTTGTCAAGCTTTTATGAAAGACTTTCTAGTCTCTTCTTAAAAATAAGAATATTAACATGGCAAAATGTGTGGGACTTAAACTACATTTAATGGACAAAAACGCTACTGTGCTTCTTATGTAACCTGATTCACACACTTGGAGATAAACAGGGAACTTGTAGCAGCAGTGTGGTGCAACCCATTCACAAAATGCTGGGGGCTGCACCAGGGCCACATGGCTACAGAGCAATGGCAGCAAAAGCACAAGCCAGGTTCCCTTCTGCAGCACTCTTCCCACCCTGTGCTCCCCCAGTGCACAATCTGTGCTCTGGGCAGCTGCCCTTGGAGGCCCCAAGCCAGGCCAGGGAGGGAAACTGGGGAAACACCTAATTTTCTATGGTCAAGAAGTGATTATCCACCAGTAACAGACTTCCAAGTGGGCAGTCGTGAAGATACCGTCTGCTACATACTTGCTGTATATCCTCATTCCCAGAGCCTCAGTTTCCTCGCTCGGGAAACTGGGACAATTGCAAAGATTAGATGAAAATACGACAGACCCTACTCTGGGTTTGGTTCAAGGCAGCGGCTCAGAAACTCAGAGTGTAAATCTTGCCCTTCACCCCTCCAAGACCTGATCATTCATTGCTCACATTCCACTGGCTAAGATAAAGCCAACTGCCTCAAAGGCAGGTTCCTCACCTCACTCATCTGGGTACACCCTTCAAGGTACAGCCCATCCTTAGCCATGGCAGACACCCAGTAAACGTCACTGCGAAATGGCTGACGGAACACTTCATCTGTACACAGGCATGGGCTCACAGGCACTGCTGCACCTAGCCTCATGAAATCCTCACAGCTTTTACAGGTAAGAGAACAAAAGCTCAGAGAGGTTAATTAGCCTGGCCAAAAGTTACAAAGCTGGTGGCAGCAATGACCAGCTCTGAAGACCATTCTTTCCTATCATAGCCTATTATTTCGGTGAGGAGAGAGAAGGAAATGATCTTGTTCAACTGACGCTTCCTGAGCACTTGTGTGGAAGACAGGCACTCCACAGACCTGGTCCAAACCCAGCCTGCGGAAGGAAGCAACGGCAGGAGGGACGACGTGGAAACAAGGCCTCTCCACTCTTTCTGGGCGAGAAAGAGACTCAAAGAAAACATCTGGACCCGGGAAAACCTGAAATTATTGACCAATTTGCACCGCCTGAATTACAAGCAAGTTACTTTTCTAGGCTCTCTTTGTGCCTGGTGGGAGCAGCAGTAGGGGAGACTCCTGGAGGGGATGCTGGTGCCAGAGCTGAGGGTACCCACACACAGCAAAGAGCTGTTTTCCCTCTCGTGCCAGGAGACAAACTTGCTCTCAAATCTCTCAGCCAGCAAGAGCTTCACCGAAGAAATCCTCTGCAATGTTTTCCTTAATTAATTGGACAATTTGGGTATGTGAGAGAAAACAGAAACACATCTGAGGGAAGAATCGGAACCATGTCATGGTTTGGTTTTCCCTGAATCACCCTGATTGACTTATAATCTCTCTGAATCCTAAAGCAGCAGACACTGCAACTCCGCTGTGTATCAGACTGCTTGTCAGTTCTGCAAACTGCTTCACCAGCTTCAACTGCTTATTGCTGCTTTATCTGCATTATTTCCCCTTTTCCTTGATTCTTAGTTATGCTTCCCATCGTTGCTGTCTGCAAAGTGGCGGGGACAGTGGCAGTGAGCGACGCGCTCAAATCCTAGAGCTGAATGGCTATGGATAATGGGCGTCTGGCTGGAGGAAAATCTTTTTTCTTGTTACGGAAATCTAACTTCTAACAGGCAGGCTTTTTAAGCTTGCAGTGTGAAACTTTATGTTTAGTTGGGTTAAATGCAATTTTATCTGATTGCAGAAGGGCCAAAAGCAGTCAAAATACATTTAGCTCAGAAAACCCTCGGAAAAGTATTTGTATTATGTATAGCTCTGGATATTGCCTAGTAAGAAGCACAAATTAGCATTCTGTCCTACTCCCGCTAACCCCTTGGGTCTACCTTCAATTTTCTGGCCCTGTGACGAAGTCTGAAACTAAAAACAAATCCTGCTCAGGGATTAAAGCATCAGCCAGAGCAGCCTAGCCTTGAAAATCAGGACTGCATTCGCCTGTCGTTTTCTGATAAGTCACTGGTTATTTCTGCTTGTCAGCAGGTCTCCCAGACAACATTCCAGAAAGTCTTAGTCACACAAAGTTCAGGGGCATGATCAGGCATCGTTTTCCACTTGATCAAAGAGGATGGATATAAGAGAAGAAGAGAAAATAAAGAGAGAGGCAGATGAGAGGGTTTGAAGGAGGATTCTTTTCCTGTCTGGTGGTGCGATCTGCCAACAAGCTTTCCCAAGAGTTAGACTGGAGTTTTTCCACCTACTAGGAATTTCAGAAATCTCATATTTATAAAACAATAATAAATATAAAACCCTACAACCACTGGATGTTGATCAAACAAGTTTTTAGGATACAAAGGGTAATACGGTTATAATCAAAACCCAGGCCTGCTGTAATGTAGATAAAAACAGCTTACCTCCATCCTTGTCCCTCGGATGCACCACCTGCACAGACCCAGAGTGCTCTTCTGAAGAGTTTGGTCAGACTGTGTTACCATCCTGTGCACACTGGCCGTCTCGTGGATAACGCCTATGGCAGCCAGGTGGACTGGCGCTGGCCTTCCCCCACTAGCCTGGCTATACCCCAGGAAGGCCATTTCTCTGTTTCTTCACTATGTCAAGCTCATTTTCATCTCAGTCCCTGCCCTTGTCCCACATTGCTCTAGATCACTCTGAATGGTTGGTTTCTTCTTGTCACCCATAATCCAGGCCTTTCCTGACAACTCAATCTGACTTCCTGCCACTAGATATCACATCACTCTATTTTAATTCTCTGTGTAACAGAGAATCTGACAGTTTTCTTGTTCATTTATTTACTGTTTCTCCCCACACTAGAATATAATCTCCACCAAAGCAGAGACTCTCAGTCTTATAGCTCCACATCCAAGTACCTAATAGCAGGAACATGCTGAGCACTCAGTAAGTACTGAGTAAATGAATGAACAAGTGAGTTTTGCTTACAAACAAAGATGAAGGCAAGAATATCAATAGAAATAGGAAGGAACAGGATTCAGAAATGTACAGTGAGCACCCCTAAAGCAACATGAGACCTGCTAAGCTCCGTTTCACCTGGGCAGCCACAATACAAAGCTAACCAAATCCCAGCCAAACCAACCTGGAGCTCCAAGTTCAACACTTAAGCAGGGTCAGTGAAGGGCAAGAATGGGTATGGAGAGGAGTCCCCAGCTCTTCATATCAAAGCCACTTTGGTGAAACGCCTTACGATTCCTAGCCAGTCTGTGGTCCAGCCACACTTCCACTTGCTCTGGCTGCAACACCTCCATGTCCTCTCATAGGTAAGCCTCCTTCAGGCTGTGGCCAGCACCCACAGCTCTGCAGTGAGCCCTAATTCTCCTCCATGAGATGTGACCACTCCATCCTCTTCATTTTACAGAAGCCCCAATCTCTCACAGCCCTTCTTGATATTCTGCCTTGAATTACCATATTACCATTACTTGTTTTTTCCTTAAAAAAAAAAAAAAAAAAAAAAAAAACCTAAACCTCTCTCATTGCATGTCTTATTTAGGCCCATGCCATCTGAATATTTTTTGAATATTTATTAAGAATGTTTTTTGAAACATTTTTGAACTGAAAAAGTGCCTGAGTTTAATAAACCTTCACAAACATCCCACTGTGTGGCAGTTGACCCCTGTCATTTTAACTTGACATTTACTAACTGCTTAATATCTGCCAGGCACAATACCTTTACAACAATAATGGCCCACATTTACTGGGTGTTTGCTCTGTGCCAGACTTACTAAATATCTCAGTTATCCTCGTGTCGGCACTGTGCAATGGGCACTACTGTTATCTCCATTTTACAGACAAAAAATGCCAAGTATGGAATGGTTGGGTAGCTTTTCCAAGGACACACAACTGGTGACAGAGCCACCACTCTGACTGTTCCCCCAACTGAGACCACAACTCAGGAAAGACAAACTGACATGTCTATTATGCAATTTGACAAATTCCCAGATGTACAAAGTGCTAGGGGAACACCAATTCCACTAAGGTGACAAGTCTGGAAAGACTCAGAAGAGCTAAGGTTGAACTGGGCTTTGCAGGAGAAGAAGGAGGGCTCCAGGGACCTGCAGAAGCGAGGCCTGCCAAGCTCCAGGCGGCAGGAGAAAGGCACGGGACTCCCGAACTCAGAGCAAGTTTGGGAATAGTAAGTAGAAAAGTGACTGCAGGCTAATCACTACTCCAAGCCACCTCTGGAGAGGTAAGCCACAGAACTGCCATCACGCCGTATACCCTCACGCTTACTACTTGCCAGGAAGGAGGCCACTTGCCAAATCCATGTGTTCCAAAGCACAAACATGTATTCACCGTTTGCATGAGGAACACCAGGAGGTGTGAACCAAAAGGTGAAACTTCCAAAGAACACCAAGAATGCCAGAACGGTACTCTTTCCCCACAAATGTGCTCTTCTATTACTTGAGACTTACAACTGGGAAAAAAGACCAAGGCAATAACTGCAAACTGCACACCACAATAAATCCTGCCACATGCCCTCTAGCCTCTGCTCAAGCAATTCCAGGCTTCCGACACTGGCCCCAAATTAAAACTACAAAAGACAACTCAACCCTTGTAATATGAGAATACTTATCAAACTTCTCCCTCAATGTGGCACAAGGGTAGCGAAAAATAATGGAAGACCACTTGCTGGTTCTGCTCTCTGATATTTACTGGTGCTTTCTGACTGGTTGCAGAAGAGCAAATAATATATTGGAGTCTGGAATGTTCAATGTTTGTGATTCACTCCAGCCCCACCAGGATAAAGCTGTAAGAATCAAAATCTTAAAATAAAATAATCATAAAGAAACTAAACAAACAGAAAACCCTGTATAGCAGCTACCTAATGGCTCCCCAGACTGAGGATGAACTGTTTCTTTCCAAACACACAATAAAATCTGCAAGATCCAGCCTTTGTTGGTGGGCTTGGTGACACAGAAAGCACAAAGGGGGCTTTTGTGTGAACTGCTGCTTCTGGGTAGGTTTTACATGCAGCAGCCAGGCTAGCTGTCCCTCTCTTGTCTTCTCCATTCACACAGGCAAAGATGGTAATTAGAATCAGCCCAGGGACCAGGCAGGAAGGCTCATTCGGGGCCACTGTAATTAACCTCTGGAAGGTAAGGCTGCACAAATGGCACCGTGGAGACACAGAGCAAGAGCAGCTGCCACAGCCTCCCCTCAGATGCTCCTCAAAACAAAAGAACACCCCAGCTACATCCCCTGCTTTCTGCACAGTGGTCCCAAGGAAAAATAAAGGCCCTGATCCAACCAAAGTGGCAGTTCACTCCAGGAAGGAGCATGGAAGAAAAATGGCCATAGAAATTTCCATCTCAGTTTCACATGGCCCTGCCGGACTCCAGCCTCGCTCTCTGTGAGAGACAGTTCTTCATATCCAGTGGGTTCACAACCCCATCATTCACACCAAATGCCAGCAGTCAGGGCAGCACAGGGGAAATTTCTGGTGTCGAGAACCTTAAGAGAAAGGGTAAAGAGGGCTGGGTCATGCAGCAGTGCGGTCTCTGAACCATGTGGGGCCCCTGTCCAGGCAATTCTGATTCAGTGGTCTTGGATGGGGCCAGAAATCAGCCTAATAAGTACCTGGGTGCTTTCAACACAAGTGGCCGCAAGGATCTTAGATAAACTCTGCAAACTGCTCCAAAATCGGCACTTGCCTCATTACCAGAGAGGAAAGGTAAGGGAAGGCAACAGTATGGAAGGGAGATCCACAGAGCCCTGAGGAGGGAGACAGCCTGGGAGCTGGCAGAACTCCATGGCAGAATCAGCGTAGAAGGTTGGACCACACACTCCTGCCACAGGCCAACTGTGGTGTCTTCTCAGTCTGGAGCCTCTCTGACCCTGTCTGGCAGGGAGTCTGGTATGGTGGGAAGAGAACTGGGGTGCAGGCTGTACTCCCAGTGGTCAAAGGACTGGCCAAGCAACCCAGTGGAAAGCTTCTCCTCTGCCTCTGGGTCTCCTCGGTGTCAGGTGATGAGACCAGAGGGGAAGCGGCCAACTGGGTTTACCTCAGGTAGCAAGACCTTTGCACTGGTACTACTTGGAACAAAAGCTGAGGAGTCAGAGGCTTTGCCTAGTTCCACAAAAAGGAATGTAAGTCATGAGGCCCTGTCTGCTCCAGGCAGGGGGTGCAACCCTGGTAGACGGGCTCTACGGTTTATTCTTTCAACATTCTCCAATGCCTCTCTGATGACCCATTTCAATAATACCCTTCCACCTGGGATTATAAAACCCAAAAGAGAAAATAACGTCAGTGGAAGCTCTTAGCAGAAAGGTCAGTAGTGGCACAAGAGGGGGTGGGGAACACGGAGTCAAAGAGAACAGGGGTTCACATCCCAGCTCTGGGACCACAGGCATGGCTTTCCACCTCACTAAGCCTCAGCAACAGTACCCATCTGGGAGCATGTGGCACGGAGGGAACAGAGGGAACAGATGAACAATGGCCTGCCTACAGCAAATGCTGGCCTTCTACCGCCCACAGAGTACAGTCCCCCTACAAGATGCACTTCCATGTCTGACTCGCCTCATTCCAACCAGCCCAGCCACAAAATTCTACTGACACCACTCAGACACAATGGCAGGAACGATGCCAATGCCTTCAACAAACCTGCAAAACCCCAGGGGGATGTGCAACTCACCAGCGCATCGATGAGAACTTCCGCTCCCTCTTCGCTCTCGTGGAGGGTGTCAATATCTGTCAGTTCCTGAAGCAAGTCAACCACAGCGATGGACACATGTGGCCAGTGTTAAGGGATCATGCACGTTCTGAAACTCATTGCAGTGTTATTAAAATCGGCAGTTCTGTTTCCTCATCAGCTTTTCCAGTGAGAAACAGGCCAACATCTCTAGCCCTAACTCATAATTTAAACTCTTGAAGCTCTGTATCATTTTGACTCCCTGGTACTGTTCACCTTGAAAGGCAGTGGAGGTGGCTGGTACAGTCCAAGGAATCCTCAGAGATCAGGAAGGACAAAGTCGGTTGGAGAAATAGCAAGAAGGCTTACATGGGGCAGCACTGGGCCCACCCACCTTCTTCCCTTCGAAGTCCATACTACCCTGAACTTAGGGTAAAGGTGAACCTAGGCACTAGCCCCCAGGCAAACACAGGAGAAAGAGAGGCAGGGTTGTGGCTCAGTGGTAGAGCACTTGCCTAGCACATGGAGGCACTGGGTTCCATCCTCAGCACCACATAACAATAAATAAATCAAATAAAGATACTGTGTCCATCTACAACTAATTAAATTAAAACAAATTTTTAAAAAATAAGAGAAAGACAGGGAAATATAAGGGAAAGAAAACACACAAGAAAGAAAAAAGGAATCATGTCTGGAAACGGAAGGCAGAACTGAACTTACAACTAAGCTTCCCTTTCCCCACCTGGAAAAACACACACATACACACACACACCCCTTGCTGGGTCAACCTGCATTCACTGACTGCCAGTGATAAATGAAACACTACACCACGATAAAGGCAAATCTGTTCTTCTTTCTGGGTCTCAGTCTCCTCATCTATAAAGTGATGAAGCTAGAAAATCAAAGCCAATTTTAGAAAATCATACAGCACAGTTAATAACAACGCGCAACAAAAGAGGAACCAACACCAGGACCGCAGGCACCCTGAATTGAGCTGGGAGACTCAGAATAACTGACTAGAAAAAGACTGGTCAGAAAACAGGCAACTAAATAGATAAGAGCCGGTAGGCTAGAAAGCAAAACCACAGGAATGAAAGCGAAGAAACTAGAATGCACAAAGGCCACTGCAGAGGAGAGGGAAGACGACCCTGGAGACAGGGAGAGAGTTGTAATTATGTGAAGAACACTCTGAAAGAATGAACTCGGCTTGTGCAGATGCACTGTGACCTCGAGTGTTGGAGGTGGAGGCTGGGCAGAGAATGGGTAGATGGTGGGTAGCTGGGGAGGGTAGGAAGGGCCGTCCTGCTCCAAAGCTGCGGCACAGGTGGGACCCTAATGTGAGACAAGGGTCAGAAGCAGGGCAGTTCTACTAGCACTAGAAGAAAAATAAAAAGATGCAGGACAGATAAACAAGAACTGTAGGACTTGCTAACTGCTAACTGAGGTTCTGGGTAGTTTATGAACATCTTTTACTGAAAGAAACATTGCAGTGGAAGAGACATTACCAGCAGTCGGCTGCCATTGTGGGGCCACACGGGCACGCTACGGCACACTGTTGCCTAGCTGTGTGTGCAAGGCTAGGTGTCTTACATGAGTTCTCATCCGGATGGCTTTTTCAGGACATGACCCCACCGTAAGTGAAGGAACATCTGTATATCTGAAAGGGCAACATATGAGGAGCCAGCAAGCTCGAGGACAGGGTCCCATCCTAGGCATCTTGCTTTGCGTCTTCAGTCAGCTGCACGTTGCCACAGCTACCATTAACCAAGCAGTCCTGTGTGAGCCCCTCTATTTCCTTGCAGCTTAATTTCCTTATCTGTAAAATGGGGATAATGGTCTCTGCCCAGCCTATCCCACTGCAGACCTAAAGGAAACCAAGGTCATCAAGTCCGTCAACAGCCAGGTGAAGAGATTCATTTATGAAAGCACTAAATACAGACCGTAGGTCGAGTCTTCTCACAGAACATCCAAAGCCCTATTTCTGCCTTTGTTTTTCCAAAGCCTCTAAAATCTAAAATTTAAGCTAAGAGCTGCACCATCCTCCTTTCTGGGTCACAATGGGCTGGAAGATCTAAGTTTATATTTCAGCTATGCCAGACATTCAGAGGGAAGGGGTCCTTATTCAGCCTCTAAGGGCCTGTGGGCCAAATTACCACTTTCTTTGATTAGACTTATGCCATGCTCACAAATTTTTCACATTAAACCTAGAAACTTAAAAAAAAAAGGGAAAAGATTTTTTTTGACAATAGTAGTGATTTTATATAGTAATAGGATAAATGTCTTAACTTTTACCAGGAAAATTGGTTTGTTATAATGTTCCAGTGAATTATCTCCTACTTCTCTGTCTTAGTTGAGAAGTTTAACAGGAAATCACCTCTTCACCAGGTCTGGCAAACATCTCAGCAATCCTACTGCTGATTTTACATAAATCCCAGCCTTTCACAAAATATCATTTCAGCAAGGCAGTAATGAGTCCATAATTGTGATCATCAACTCCCAGGTAATATAATGTGACTGAGAAGACAGAAGATCATTTGAAGACCAGAAAGAGGAATGAGAACCAGAACTAAAGATCGACAGACAAATTAACTCTCAATCTTGACGAGAAAATTCAGCTTTGCTCGCCACCCACCTAGCTTTTCTTCATAAGCAGAGGCTGGGCATGGGTGACAGGCTTTTCCACTGTACTTATAATTTCATTTCCAAGGTAAAGGGTTCTCCTGCCCAAGTATAATATGAGAACAGAGAGCCTGTGTCTCTGTGAATTACTGAAACCCAGTTCCTGATAACCTATTGTGTCACGTCGGGTAGAAAGGTCACCCCACTCACTCCTTCTGTACCTGCCCACTATTAGGGCAATAAGCTAGTACAATAACAGTGAAGTAGAAAAGACCAGCTGGGTACAAAATGGTCCATAACACACAGGTCCTGGAGAAAGAGTAGTGTTTACTTCTGTTTTTTTGGCTCTACATATTTGTCATTTGGCCTGATACCACTTAGAGTCTTGGTACAGAAACTGAGTGTTAATCTTAGTAATCTCCAATGAGATGCGTCCACAAGGAACAAAGTTATTAAAAAAAAAAAAAAGAAGAAGAAGAAGATGCATTAAGCAGATGGCTTTTTACAAGTAATTTCAAAAAGGTTTTCTTAAGAAATTAACCAGTGTTGATTCAGAGAATAGAAATGATTTAATGCAACAAATATGGGCTTCTTAAAACTGTTCTGTCTTAGATAGAACAGTGACTAAATACAGCTCAGCTGATGCAGGTGATTTGCAAACACAAAGTGGTCTTTTTTCTCCTCTTAAAACAGCTGGCACAATGCTACTCAGAATAAACCTGGACTCTTAATCTTATCCCAATCCTAGAACAAACTTCTATGAAAAAGATGCATTCATTCGACATTAAGTACCCATTAACTGCTGGTGGACACTATTATGACACAGGGAAAATGTCCGAAGGAGGCTAACCTTCCAGGGACATGGACTTCACCTAAACCCCATGAACAAGATCACTAAATTGACATTTTGGCGCGTTTTTATCTAATTTGCCTTACTTCACAGCATATTCAACTGGCTCCAAAAAAGGGGGAGGAGAGGTGGCTTATCAAAGGTATTATCAAGGATGTCAGGTGACAAATGAGAAAAGTCAATTCTTTCAGATGCAATTTTGATTGTGGAACTATCAAAAGGAGAAATACTCCCACCAAAACAATGGCTGAAGATATGCAAGTCTTGTTAGTGCCTGCAGGAAAGCAATGGAGCAATACCCCCCCCTCCCAGTCCAATTAGAACAAAGCCCCTGAGGAGGCTCAAACCCTTCCCAGCCCAATTCTTGCTCATTAACACTGGGTCTGTAACAGGAGGCGCCTGCTCTATCCTACGCACCACTGGGAAGATGTGGTATGTCTTAGTCTGTTTGTTCCACTTCAGCATTATCAGACCCAAACTACTGAAGTTCAATTGATCCCTGTTTGATTTAAACAACAACAACAACAAAAAACTCCGTGTCTGCTCCTTCTTTTCCAGGTTCCCATGGTAATCCTTCACAAAATCCAAAATCTCCAAGTCCTCCTGGATTTCTAAACTCAGAGAAAACTAAACAGTAATTTAGACAATACTGGTCATGACCACTCCCTAAAATTATTCCACATAAAACAGAGCTATTCCATCTGCACCAATGATCTCAATAACGAACATACAAATTTCTCTCTTCCCGCCTATTAGTATGCAACACACTGTACTGATGACTTAAGTTAACACTACAATGAAACCTCATTTTTCTGAATCAGAAAGGGTGGAGGAAAGCAGTTTGAATAAAACTCGGTTTAGATTACTGAATTTTTTTTGTTTAAGTGAAAGAATAGAGCACTTAGCTGGGGAGCTGTAGTCACGATCAAAATAAACAAACAAAACCAAAAACAAAACCATGGATCTGATATCCTGACAGGTTTGTAAAGACTTCATAAGCAGCCAGCAAGGCCACATCAGCTTCCAACATATGAAGAATGGCAGTTTCCTTTGCAAAAGTAGAGACCGTGAAAACAAACCTGAAATGCCCTCTAGTCTCCACATCTATCAAAAGCTTGCACCACCAACCCCCAATTCCCTGAGCAGCCCCAAGCCAGAGGTGACCTACACCTCCTAAGAGCTCCAACAGCATTTCCTGAGCACTTAACTGCTAAAGCCACAGGGGTGGTAATTTGTGTGTTTTGCTTTCAACTCTAGTTATCATTCTCGTTTCCCTAGGACCATACAACATGCTTATCACACAAAGGAGGAACCCCAAAATGTCAGTGATCTACCAAAAAAGACTAGAAAGGACTCTGCTGACTTGTCATGCAGGATAAGAACATGGCAAATGACAAACACAGGGTGCTTATGAATATGGTGCCATGGTGACTTTTATTTATCTTCTGTAGCAGAAGGGGTGCTCAGCCTCCATCTGGAATTTTAGCTTCCCCATTTGTTTTATTCCTCCTTGTTCCTTTAGGCAAACAGAAAATTTCACTCCAGCCAGGCCACAAAAACTGGCGTTTTTAGCTATACCTTAGAAAAATATCTTTCAGTGTACCTTTGGTTTCATTTTTCTGTAGAAACACTCTAAATGGTTCATTAAAAAGGAGCCCTAAACATGTTCAAATGATTTGCTTTACAGGAAATGGTTTTAAAAAAGCAGTATTTTGAAAAGGCAGCAGCTGTCAGGTTCCCCTTATGTTCCCTCCAAAAGCATTCTGAGTAACCCTTCAGTGCCAGGGGAGTCTGCCCTCTACCCCAGCTCTCCGCAGACCAGAATCTCACTCTGCAGCCGGCCTCGGGCGTCTGCTGGGCTCCCCTCTCCTGGGGGCAACAGCCAGAAGCACTGACAGGCCGCACAGGCGGCAGTGATGCAGAGCGCCAGAATCAACTCTGGAGCAGCGCCTCACGCTTGAAAGGATGGAGGCACAAGCTGTTTTCCCGCATCTTCTGCCTCTTAAGGTTACAACAAACCAGACTCTGATCCAATTAAAATCCCTACAGTTCATGTTTCCTGCGAGAAGGACAAAGCAAAGATGCCCCGTGTACTTGCTAGGAACACAACCAGTCATGTATGGCCCTGGCTGATAAATGAAGAGTTAAAAAAGATTAAAAATTTAAGTCATGACTGCCATGAAATTGTTTATTCATGGTAAGGTGTTTTGGGCAGTTACAGCTGTACAACAGTAAATTGTTAACAACCATTTCCTGAAGAAAAATTTCCATTATAGATCACAGAGAAGACAAGAAGCAGAGCGCTACGTGCAGGGAGATGGGGTTCCGCCAGGCAGAGATGTGTCGGCTGCGAGGCAAGAGGGCCCATCCTGCCCTGAAATCATGAAAAACCGTACTGTGAGAAGGATGACATTTACCCTAATTGCTGCATCTAATTAAAATTAAGGTAATTAAAAAATTTCAATGCACTTTAAATGTGACGTAGGGCATAATTAGATTTTTAAAAATATCGTGAGGGCAGTTGGGTGAAGGTTAGCATCCAAGAGGGGGGAACAGCTTAGCTCTCAGAAAACAGGAGGGAATGGCAGTCTGTCAGAGATATTGTAGGGATGAGTTTCCTCCTTTTAAAAGAGCAGAACTTAACAACGTGGAACATCTGCGCCCTTGCCTTTCCCAAGCGTGCCTGCGTGGAGCACGCTTCTCGTGTCAGTCTTCTCCCCAGCGGGAACCGGCTGGTGAATCAGCAAAATGTCAGTGTCTTCGGAAAGCTGCTACTATTATTTCGAGTTGGCAAGAAAAGAAAAAACAATGAGAAAAAACAGGTGATTCTGGCATTAATTCACAGGATGAGGTGTGCCTCACTAAGCCACTCTGCTGGAGGACTCCAGAGCACTGAACGGGACATCAGCACGAGAATGCCAGCCTGACCTCCACAGCTAGCCAGCCAGCACCTGGCCTCAGACTTGTCACTACATAAACAAACAGGGCACTGGGCTACGTTACTGCTAAGGTCTGAAGGGACTGTGAAAGCTACCATTCTATAGGTGACTTGAAAGTAAAATCACAACTCGAATGCCAATCACTAAAGTTATGAGAACCACTTCCATCTTTGAATAGGATCTGTCATATGGTAGATAACTGCTACAGAATAAATGTTAACATGCTCCCCAAAATCTCTACATTGAAACCTGACTCCCAACGTGTGATGGTGTCTGGAGATGGAGCCTGTGGGAGGTGATCAGGCCACAGAGCAGAGCCCTCATGGATGAGGTGAGTGCTCTCATAAAGGGCCCAGCAAGTTCCCTCACCCCTCTCACCACAGGAGGATACAGCGGGCTGTCTATGAACCAGGAAATGTACCCTCACCAGATGCCAAAACTGCCAGTGCCTGGATTTTGCACTTCCCAGAATCCAAAACTATGAAAAACAAATTTCCACTACTTCTCAGCCACCCAGTTTACGGCATTTTGTTATAGCAGCCCAAACTGACTAAGATAATGCCCACTGGTGACGCTGCTAGAGCATCCAGTACAGCTCATGGCTCCTCGGGGCTCAGGGTGGTGCCTGGAACATCACACTCAAAGCCTGTCTACTGAATGAGTTCAGGAGACCTTCCATCGAGCTCACATGGACACAAGCTTATCGACTAGGGCTCGCATATAACCCACACCCCCACAGCAACCCCTGGTGAACAGTCCTCAACCCAGGGACCAGCAGAGCAATTCTTAACACTGCCTAACATTACATGGAAGCATCAGAAATGTCTTAAGATTGCCCTTCAAGAAATCTGCATTAAAATTATTCACTGATTTATTTCTATGAGAATTATCAGGCAGGAAAGAACCTAGTCAGACATGCTCTCAGGAGAGAGATTACCAACAGGATGAAAATAACGTGATGCAGCAGAGGATTTCCCATGAATATCACTCAAGCAGACTAACTGCATTTGTCTCTTACCGCTGGAAACCTGGAGTCGAACAGAACAACTATTGGGAGAAAATTTTGGTTTAATGAACATAACCCTGTCCACAGGCACGTCGAAAATCTTTTACATTAAAGCTATTGCTCACTTGAAGGCAAAGACAAAGTATGAAATGGTTTTGGAAGTCATGACTCAAATTCACGTACAAGGATATTTACCAAGTGCCTACTGAGCAACAGGAACCTGCTCGTCACTCCAACAACATCCTGGGTCCCCTCAAGAACAGAGAGCCAAAAGTTACAAACTCTAGTTCTGCAGGTGAGGTGTGGCACCACATTTTGCATAAGAAGTGAAGCTGGGAGTCAAATCTGGCTTGTCTGCTTAGGTCTAATGCTCTTTCAACAAATATGAAATGCTCTTTATTAGGCACACAGACTTTTTAAGGAACTGGAATATAGCAGTGGATAAAGCAGATGAGCTTCCCTGTCCTCAGGCCATCCCAGTGTGCTTTCTGCCACAGTTCACTGCCTCCTCTAGTCAACTCCACTGGGCCATCTGTTAGCAGAATGATGTCTAGATCAACACCTTCAAATCTGTCTGGGCCTTGCCTCAATAAGGGGCTTCCAAATTCAGCTCCTGAAAATTAATGCTACTAATGTATGAACAGATACAACACTATGAATTCTAGTACTAATAAAAGGAAATAGGACAATTAAGGATTTGCCCAAGGTTTATTAACAGATAAAAACTAGATTTTCAGATGAGTAAAGAGCAGCGTGTGTTTCAAGATGGAAGATAATTAGAATGGAAATAGAACACCAGACGTGACAGCACACATCAGCAGACAGACAGGAGAAGAGAGTAAACAGCACTCCCCTCTCCCGAGTCAGCCTTCTACTGAGGACAAATCTGAAAGGATATCTGTATTATCGTGTCCCAGCAACCCAAGAAGCGACTGCACAGCATTCAGCTCCACTAGAAGGTGGTACAGGTCTGGCATGGTGGCCACCACGTGCATCTCCTGAATGATGTCATTCAGGTCCAGCTCTGACTCCATGAACCTAGGAGAGGAGAACAAGACAGCGTCATTGAAAGGCAAGGGCACTGCTGGCTCTGAGGAGCAAACAGCAACACATACAGACAAAGGACAATCTGTCAAAGTGTCTACAACAGACCAACCAAGAAGTACACTCATCCAAACATCATACTGTCACACAATTTCCTTGGGAAATCGATTTCCTCATTACAAAAATCAATCTTGGGTTCAGATCTCATTACAGGGTCCCCCTTACTCCTGTGGTCACAAGCTGCCTTTTAGAGGCTCTCAATGCATTTTGCAGCATTAAATGATCTGCACACCAGTCCGATGGATTAACTACCAATGCTCCTTGGTGCATCAATTCACTCTGGCCCTAAACTAGCTATCCCACCAATCCAAAAGGGGTTTCTCTTACTCCCCTCTTCAGGTCAAAAGCCAATTATTCCCCTCACCCACAGAAAGAAAGTGGGATTCTGCACCTCCCCCAAAATTTCCTCCTTTCCCTCACGCTGATTAAGAGGCAGGTCCCAGGTGAGGCTGACCTAGTCTCCGGCATCCTTAACCACCGCCACACCTTCCCCAGCATGACCCTCACTCACATTCTACACCAGAACTTGTGTACAACAGCAACTTGTGCCCAGGCATGAAGCACAGAGCTACTTTGCATTCACTTTGCACACCCTCCCCTAGTGCCTGACACATAAGGAACAACCATTAAGCCTCAGATGAGTAAGACAGAAGGGTCTGCTCTGATAAGGAAATAAGCAGATCCATACAAAGCAATCACACGATACCTGAGTGACTGAAGGAAGTGATGGCTAAGCAGAGCCAGGGGCCAGACCGCCTAGGTTTGAACCTGGCCTACCCACTTACTCAGCCTCTCTAGATCTCAGTTTCTTCATCTATAAATGGAGACAATAATGTTACCTGTGTCACAGGGCTACTGTAAAGCATAAAAGTAAAAACATATAAAGCACTTAGAACGACCTCTAGCACAGAAGAGGCACTCTCTGTGTTCCCATTGCTGCTACACTGTACTCCTGTTATCAGGACATATCCACCTTCTCCTCTAGAATGTAAGCTTCTTAAAGAAGGGACCATATCTTTTGTCACATATATGCACAGCTGCCTACCTTCACTGAATAGAGGTCCAAAAGAAAGAGAGCAGAAGCAGGGACTCTTGAAGTCATGAGACTCACCAAGCACAGACACTGAGGACTGGGTAGATACTAGAATCTAGACATCTAGATTCCATAAGGAACAAGATCTGAGACTAGAATTTTTCAAAATTTGCCCATATTGTAGATGATATCTCTTATCATTTTCCCCATTATTTCTAATGATAACATTTATATTTTTTTCTAATTACAAAATATTACTTTTTATAGAAAACAGAAAAAAGAACGGGAAAACCTCAAAAAGTAAACAGAAGCAAGGCATGGTGGTACATGCCTGCAATCCCAACTACTCAGGAGGCTAAGGTGGGAGGGTTATAAATTTGATGCCAGCTTGGGCTACTTAGCAAGACCCTGACATAAAAAAAAAGAAAAAGAAAAAAAGGGAGGCAGTGCTGGGGGCATGCCTTAGTGGCAGCACACTAGCTCAGCATGCATGAGGCCTGGGGTCCAAACCCTACTACCACAAAAAAGGGGCAGGGGGGAATGGAAGTCATTCATAACCCCTATAAATAAGAAATTCTCATTGATAACACACTGGTGTTTCTCAACTCATAGCCTTTTCCTCCCCAGAAGTTATGCAACATATAGTTCTAAACTGAAGTTTTGCTGCTGGTGGGAACATAGATTGAACAATTTCCCCTTCATTAACCATTCTTGAACAGCAGGACAGACAATACCTGACAAACCGTTGTCAAGTTGCTCTCCTTCTCCCAGTGCAAACCCCTCACTGACCACAGCACTCCTCCCAGAAGAGCCCAGACACAGCTGCAGAACCCTTCACTGCAGTGTGCCAAGAAGCCTACCAGTCAATCACACAGCGCGCGGGAGACTGAGTTTATCTGCAATTCTTGTTCTAAATCATAAATTTTAAATAGCTACATAGTATATTCCCTTGTGTTGGTGTACCATAATTTATTTAACCAATCCCCTTTGTCAGACATGCGGATGGCTTCTAATTTTTCCCCCATAACAAATGACACTTAGAAGCAAGCATTTCTAATTAACACATTAGGATAAATTCCCAGGAAGGAAAGTGCCGAGGCAAAGAGTAAACATGACTTAACAGATTTTGACATGTTCTGCCAGAAGGGTAACAGTAGTGTAGGAGGGGTCTGATTCCTTTGTCCTCTTCACAGACAGTATTATTTACTTAAAATCACCTCCAGTACAAGATAAGAGATAAGGCTTTTTAAAATTTTTGTATTTCACACACTAAAATGGTTAAAATTCTTCTAATGTTTACTATTTGGGTTTATTCTCTGTCCATTTTAAAATCAGGGTGCTCATCTTGATTACTGATTCATAAATGCTCTCTATATTAAGGAAATTAAGCTGTCAAATGTTGCAAAAAAAGAAAAAAAAAGCAAGAGAAAAGTATTTGCCCTTTAATTTGTGCACTGTGTTTTCTGACATAATGATTTATACTTATTTATTTACTTACTTGCTTAGTTTTTGACATAAAGGTTTTCAAAAGTTCAGGTGGTCAATTTTTGCCTTTTATGAACTCTATTTTACATGCATCCTAAGCAAAGTCTTTTCTACACTAAGATCAGATGTATTTTATGGTGTACTTTTGTGTTTATATATACACATATACATATATACTTAAATGTTTAATCCATCTGAATTTTAATGTATGATACAGGTCAAAGGGTCAAATTTCATTTTCTGCAAATATTTAGCCATCTGCCCTAATATGATAACTCTATTCTTTTCCTATACATTTGAAGAAATGCCATGTATTACACACTAAATTTATTGCATATTTTACTCTGTTTTTGGACTTTTCACTCCACTTCACTGGTTTATCTGTTAATTTCTAAGCCAGAACCACACCTCCACATGGTGACAGCTTTATAGTATGTTTAATGTCTGTTATTGCAAAACACTCCCTTATTAATCTTTTTCAATGCTTCCTTGCCTACCTCACCTGCTTATTCTTCAAAGTTAATATCATAATTTTTAAAATCAAGATTCTCCCTCATACCATTTTTTTTTTAAAAGAAGACTCCTTCCTTTGTGCTTGCAAATAGATTACTTTTTAAGATCACTATTCCCCATCACCTGAAGTGTGTAAACCAAATCAAAATCATGACTCAGAAGCACTGTACGGAGGCAGGGGTGTAACTTAGGGGGAGAGTGTTTGCCTACCACGTATGAGGCCTTGGGTTCCATCCCCAGAACTGCAGAAAGAAACAAACAAACAAGCAAAAGGCTGTTGCAGAAGGATTCAAATATTCCAGGGCAGCAAAACAGCATAATCTATGACCCAATGAGTTTACCAAATTTCTAAGGCTTATTTGTCTTACATGTTATTTAAAAAAAAATACTTCAAATAAAAATTTGACCAAAGATTTTTTATAGTCCATCCAGAAGAACTGGCGAAGGAGACTGAGCACTATAAAGCAATTAACAAAACTGTGCAGAGTACCAAGACAAGATTTGGGGATCTGCATGGGAATCCAGAAATGAGTGTCAGACTCAGGGGAAGACTCCAAAGGAATCCTGTAGGGTTCTGCCCTCAGGCCTGTTTGGATCAACGATTTTGTTTTATTGTTACTCTTTGATCAGTGAATTGGGTGAACATAGAGAGAAGACACACTTAACAAATGGCATATTAACAAAAGTTTAAAAAGTGAACACAACATCTGACAGAATCAACTCCAAAGTTCCTGACAGGCAATAATGATGTGCCAAATCTAGCTGGGGGCAAATTACCTGGGATCCATGAAGAAAACTGCATTGAACCAAAAAGCCAAGTATAAAGGTGTGAGGTAGGAAAGATGCAATTTCACAAGAGCACGAGTGTAGAAAGGACTTGACAGTTCAGCCAATTGTAATGGCAATACAAATCAGAAGATGAGATGGTTCTGCCAGGACAGGGCCTACTTCTAACTCCTCTCTGGCCCCCAGCACCTGCCATACTTGCTGGTCCACCCCAAAACTCAGCAGGTGCCTGCCAAAGGAGGAAGCAAAGGAAAGCAGTGACTGCAAATGCTACTGTGGTTTTAGGGTGCTTAAAGAAGATAAGCGCTCTCGTGCCAGTCAGACAACGCTGAAATTTTGTGACATGTGACATCTGTCCTAGGAACCATAACTTGGGGGGGAAATGGAAACTAACTCTATTAAACCTCTATTAAACTCTATTAAAACTAAAATTATCAAAACAAAATAAAGCAGCAGAAACAAAGCTGGAAGAAAAACATCACAAAACTACCTACTGGGTCCGGTATTGTGTAGGCAACAAGATACGACAGTAAATGCCTGGACTTGTGAATAAGACTCACCTGGGTCACTGTGTGACCCTGGGCAGTATCAACAAGGCACATACTAGGTGCCAGTCAGTATCCAAGGTCCTGAGAATATAACAGATAACAAGGTGATCCCAGTTTTTGGCTTCATGAAGCCCGCCCCCCCCCACCCCACCCCACCCCCGGTCTAGCACAAATATAACAATCTATTACAATTAATTGTAAGGACACCAGTACTGCCAGAAGTGCCACTGGAATACAGAACACGTGGTCCCAACCCAGTCAAGGAGACAGAATGTTAACCACTTATCTCTAAACCTCCATTTCCTTATCTTCCTAGCTGAATTACAGTAAGAATTAAAAGATACTATATTTAAAGTGCCTCATATTACTTTTTTCACAGAATAGGTGCCAAATAAATCTGTGTACCCTCAAGTTGGCCATGCTGGGACAAAGACAATTTTCTTCTGTTTTGCTGACAAAGTACAGCCTACTCATTTAAAGCACAGGCTACTATTTGCAGAGAGCTGTCTTTAGGGATTCGGCGTACATGACTCGGTGCACTTTCTGCAATATATGACTCCTAGCTGGGTAAGGACCAAGTGAGAGGCCATGGGAAAGCAATAGAGCAACATATTTAAACAGTAACCCAGGTTGAGAGGGGGTCATGGACTCCATCTGACATGACAGAATATTCTACCAGCCTCCCCATCTACATTTGCTTCAGATAGGCAGGCATTCTCCTTCAACCACAACAGTGAACATTAGCAAAGTTCAGAAACACTGGACTAGAAAAGCAACAGAAACCAATGAGGGCTACATCCAACCACCAACCAGCAATCACGGTGGGGGAACATAATGTACCTCCACCCAATTAAATCAGCAGTTCTCTAGGTGTGCAGAGAGCAGGGGGCTGAAGGTCCTTCCAGGGGTTCAATCAAAACTATTTTATAGTATTTCTGTTACTTGCCTTTGTCACTCTTATTCTCTTGAGGGTGTACAGTGGGGTTTTCCAGATGGTTACACAATATCCTGATGGCATATGTGCTTGTATGTTCTTCTGTTTTCTAGAATTTTCTAAGAAAAGCACTTTGGAGTACTCAATAATTTAAAGGCCTGAGACCAAAAAGCTTGCGAATCACTACACTAGATAATTGTGACCCTGCAGAAATGAAGAGAACAATGAAAGGACTTACTAGGGAAATAGCACATGCTACTCGAGTGATATTTGGGAGAAGGATGGCACAGTGAAAAGCAGAAGCTGTGGAAGAATTGTCAATTGAATCTAAAATACAGCCAAATGAAGAGCCGTTTTGAGTATGTGCGATCAAAATGACAATTGCATATATGGGAAAATAAATTTGAATGCTCCTGATCTCATCTTGAAAACTTCATTCAAATATGCTCTAGCAATGTTCATCTTAATTGCACTTCACCAGTCTGGAGAATTATGAAATACACCACACCAGTAAGAATTCGAGAACTCAAAAACACCATATAGTTTCCTAACTGCTTTTTGACATGACAAAAATTTCAATTTTATGCATAATTTCAATTTTCACACATTCAGATTTTAAAACTAAAATAGTATGTAAATTTTGTCTGAATAGAAAACGTTGTTTTTTTTTAAAAAAACATTTTCTCAAAAATGGCTTGTGAATTGTTACACTAAAGCACAGTGCTACCTAAGGTGACCATAACGTAATGGAAACTCACTATTCTGCATTTCCAGGACATCTACCAAAGGCAATACTGGGATTCCAAGAAATACACTAGATTTCTTACATTTCAGTGATATCAATCTACAGCATAGCTTCTTCTTAATGTGCCCTTAGGTTCTGAGTGACGGGGGATGCAATGAAGATGGCAAGGACTATACAAGAGCCCTCATGTTTACCAAGCACCCACGGCATGGCAGGTCCTGTGCTGGCACTCAGGAGGCAGACAGAGGCAGGAGGAGTATCTAGAAGAGTCTCAGACAGGAATCACTAAGAAGAGAAATAGCAATAAAACAAGTGGCAAAAGTGTTAAAGACCAATTGTAGCTTCTGTGCTTAAATAAGAATGCAGGGAGAGATGCTGCTGGAAGAAAAAAGATACAGTAGAAAATCTGGCAGTGGCTATGGAAGCTGAAAATGTACACATCCTTCAATCTGGGAATTCAACATTTAGGTAGCTACTCTATAAAAATCCACATACAAAGAGACAAGTGGGGACTGGAGATATAGCTCAGTTGGTAGAGCGCCTGCCTCGCAAGCACAAGGCCCTGTGTTCAATCCCCAACACTGCAAAAAAAAAAAAAAAGGGAGAGAGAGAGAGACAAATGTACAAGAAGATTCACTCCACCCCATTCATATAAGCCAATAATTAAGATAACCAAATGTCCACCAATCAGAAAATAATTAAATAAATCCTGGTATTTCCCAACCATGAAATATTATGCACTAGTTAAAACAAAAGGTAGATATGAAGTCACTAATACGAAAACATTTTCTGTTATGTGACTTCAAATGTCAAGGTACAAAATGCATAGTTTGATTTATGTAGAAAAAAATTTGCATATGTACTAAGTATACAGAAAATAATCTAAAGTGATACTCATAAACTGTTCACAGGGTTACATCTAGGTAGGGGAATGCAAAGGGAGCCACTAGAGTGAAGGAGAACTTTTTTCCTTCTACTTACGCACTGTTAGTATTTTTTATGATGACAGTCTATTTGTACATTACTTGTGTAATTAAACACACACAAACAAGTGCTACCATATGGTGAAGGTCAGCATAAAACCTGACAGGACGCTGGTGTGGGAAGCAGAGCTCTGATCCACCTACTACTACTGTCCGAGAGTGTGGTGGTCCTCGTCTGGGACCCGGGTTCTCCCTCCTCTGCTTCCTGGGAGGGTGGACCACACTGGTCTCCGCAGGTTGCAGTGCAGCCTGTTTAGTCTGACACGTGGATTTTGTGTCTTTACACTGTCAGCATGCCTTTCCAGGTTCTTTTCGCCTAAATAACCACAGCCATTCTTCAAAGTCAGTTCATACACCACCTTTTTTGTGAAGCCCACGATAGTCTGGAAACTGGAGTTTACTGTCTCTTCCCCTATACTCCCACAGCTCTCTACTTACTATCTTTTATAAAGTAAATATTATCTTCTACCTCGCATTGGCAGTCCGTCTCCCTAGTAACCTACAATCCTGAGTGCAAGACCATACTATTCCACTCTTAATTGCCTATGGGCTTTGAGCATATTAAGATTCACCAAAATTGTGTGTCTGGGAAGAGAGAAAGACAAGGAGAGAAAGAGATTTAGACCATTAAAATCTGTATAAATATGAAAAACCTTTTAGTTATGATTCAAGACTGATCAAAAGACACCGGATCCATCGTATGGCACTTCACAGTGAAAATCACATTAGGGCATTTCATGAGCACCTACCACGTGCAGGTATTGAGCTGAATGCTTACAATCATTTTCACTTCATCTTCACAACAACTCCATGTGGAAGTTATTATTTCCTTACACTGACGAGACAGCGAAGGCTAAAAAGGCTCACGTGACTTATTTAAGGTCATCTGGAGTCACGTCCGTATGTGTCCAACCCCAAAGCTTCTGACATCTTCTCAGCAGCAAAGCTCTCACTGCTGGAAGCCAAGAGAAGAATGACGCAGGAACGAATCAACATAGCAGGCCTGGTCTTTAGAAGGACCTGTTTGCAAGGCTGCCCCAAGGCTGGCAGTTGGGAACCTGGCTTTTGAAATGTTCCCTAAGTAATAAGGTTGTTTTGCCAGCCTGGGGCACCGAACAGCTGCTTTCCTTCTGGGAGTCTGGAATTTTGGTAGTTGTTCCTGCCAGAGAATGCTTACATAACCAATCTTAATTAAAAACGCTGGACTTGGGAGTCTCGAATGGGCTTCCCAGGATAGAAACGCTGCACACATGTTGGGACAATTCACTGCTGGAAAAGGGAGTGTGTCTGTCTGACCTTTTCCCATGGGGAGAAGCCTTCACGTGAACTTCTCCAGACTCTGCCTGTCGGATTCTCTGTGGCTATCATAAACCACAGCTCTGAGTGACACTGACTTCAAGTCCTGTGGGTCCTATTAGTTATTTCCCAAATACGGGGGTCATCCTGGAACTCCTGATGCAAATCACAAATGCCAAGGCAAACAAACAAACAAACAAAATCAGCAAACAGAACACTGCAGAGGATAAAGGGCATCAGCAAAACAGAGCCTTACTTCTCTGGATTGTCTGGAAACTTGATCCGCAACTCTTGATTTTTATACGATCTCTTTTCAAATGTGAGGATCATTTTCTTCACTGAGCTTTCATCCAGTGGTTCCTCCTGGTACAAAGAGACCAACACAACAACTTCAGTACACAAGAGCTCATGTTTACTACCGCCACTTTCCTGTGGCTCTGATGCTCCACCTCACTCCACCTTTGGCTCTTCTGGGTTTGAAGGACAGTTATACTTTTTCTCCCTCATGAGAATCATGGATTAGGGGCCACATCAGATGTATCCTCTGGGTGACTCACATAATGCCCAGTATCTACAATGCAAGGAATTCAGATTAAGGCATGAAAAGATTCATTCAACAAATATTTCTTGAGGGTACTATATAGCACAGAGTAAGCAATAGATATTATTTAACATCTTGCCCTTTTTCTTTGTTGTACAGGTAAGATAAGATTCAGAAGTTTAAAAGAAATTGTTCGAGACCAAGCAGTGACAGTGGCTCATAATCTTCTGCCCACACCAGAACAAATCCATCCCACTGCCTGTTGTTTTTATGTTTGTTTAAATTTTTGGTACTGGGAACTGGAGCCAGGGGCTTTTTAGCACTGAGCTACATCCCTATTTTTTATTTTTTAATTTTGAGAATCTCATGAAATTGCTGAAGCTGGCCTTGAACTTGCAACCCTCCTGCCTCAGTCTCCTGAGTTGCTGGGATTACAGGGATGTGTCACCATGCCTGGCCAACTGCCTGTTTGTTTGTTTGTTTGTTTGTTTTTGGCTTGTTTGTTTGTTTTTGAACTACACTCAACCACTAAGCCACATCCTCAGCCCTGTTTTATACTTTATTTACAGAGAGGGTCTCACTGTGTTGCTTAGCACCTCACTTTTGCTGAGGCAGAAGGATCAAGAGTTCAAAGCTGAGGCTGGCTTTGAACTCTGGATCCTCCTGCCTCAGCCTCCAAGCCACTGGGATTACAGGTATGGGCCACCACCCCAGGGCCCCACCCCCTGTTTTTGCAGGGCCCACAGCAATGAATGGTTAATTAGCTACAAACACTCTGTTACATTTCTCACATGTTACTGTGTCTGGTCTTCACTAGCTGCTGAGATGGGAGTCAGACAAGTTCTTGGAATCCTGACACAGTATCAAGAATTTAGTAACCTTGCCTAAAGGAAGCAAAAAACAACAACAACAAAAAAAAAAAACTAAAAGACCACATAGAATTGTCTGCAATAATACCTACAAAGGTAAATAAAATGAATATTTGAAAACTGAATAAGTCCCACCCCCCAAAAAAATCTACACCAAAATTTCAGAGATGCTTTCTCTTCAGTTTACTTTCCAGTTTAAATTAGTGTACTGCAATGCACCGTGCCTCTCTAACACACCCAACTCTCCACTTCAGAGCTTTGCAGTCGCTCACCATAATTCACACCTCAAAGCAATAAAAGAAGCCTGCTGTTAGGCGAAGTTGAAATAGATACTTTTGGAAAGCACTGAATTATCCCATAATTCTATAAGTACCCTGAAAATATTAGCTATTATTTTATTAGTAAGTTTCAATTTTCATATATTGGGTTTTAAGTGGGAGATACCTATACATTCATTTTGGTTATGACACATTTCTTAGATTGTGCCAATGACTCTTGGATCCTGAGATACTCTTTTGGACCTTCTCCTCTCCCCAGGGTCAACAGTTCCAAGAGATATTCCCTGACAGGGTAGAACATGAAGTCACTGTTCTGGTACAGCCAGGACTGAGAGCATCGCTTCATTACTCATGAGTCACGTGGCAATGCAACTTTGCTGAATTACTCCCCTAACCCTCACCAAGACCAAATCATTCTACCTCATGAGTCTTTTCTGATTTCATCTACCTGAATTCATCTACCTAGAATAAAATCCTGAATCCTTCACATTGCCTGGGTAAGAATGGTCTGGCAAGATCTGGCCCAGATAATCTCTCCAGCCCAAACTAGAGCAATACCAGTTGCTGGCCCACTGTAGCCAACTGGTTCATTGCAGCTTCTTGAGTACCTGGTCAGGAGTGACCCAGTAAAGGTCCACTGAAGGGAGGAAGTGAAAGAAAATGACATCAAGACACAAGGCTCACCGTCGGAGAAGTTCCGTTTTATTGAACAATCACCAGGGTTATATAGGGTGCACTAGAGGACTTCCGAGAGGGGAGGGTTGTTGGTAAGTGGTGGGGCAGCAAGCTATTGGTTCCCTGCGTTAACCACCCCGTGTAGCTCCCCGTCATTGGTCTAAGGTTCGCACCATTAGCAGGGTGGAGCAGGGGAATAACACAAAAAAGAAGCTCTGCCAGCGCCATCTTAAATAAAGACATGGTGGGGAAGAAGGAGATCCTTATAGGAAGGAGGCAGAAAGGGCTGAATGAAAATGCTTCCTGTTATCTTTCAAGGTCATAGAGACGACCTACAGAAATTATGTACAGAAAACTGTTTGGTAAACGGCACTGATGTGAGCTGTTAGTGGGCTCAGGGTACCCAACAGACCACTAGGGCTTAACAACAGTAATCAAAATTTCTGGGAAGTTTTCAAGCAAACTCAATAGCCACCGCTTGTCTTTCCCTGTGCTAACATCCGCCCACCCTGTGGAAAAGTTATATCAGTGTCCGAGCAGCTCTCCTGGAATTTCCAAACACCAGCCTCTCCAGGGTTTGGCCTTCCCTCCTTTAATTTCTCTCCAACTCTGGGGGAAAACTGAATTATCAGTCTTAGTCATCGGCCACAGCAGTATCTCCAATAGCTCAATGTCAGAAACCGGAGGGAGATTTCAGAAAGATGAATGCTGGTGATGTAGCACAAAAAGGACAATAATATTTTACAAGTTCACGTGACTTTACAGGGGCAAGCATCACTTGTTTTTCATCAAATGGGACTTTGGTGGCAGTGAGAAAATAACTCCTGGACCTGTAGCCTTCCATGTGTCATTTTTACAAAGCGATCTCTTTTCCCTGTCCCTTAACAGAAGGCCTGGTCCCACATTACATTTCTGTCTCCTGGGCTAGAAACCACTTACCCATGACAGCTACTGTCCTAATCCTCCAGGACCAGCCTTGCCCTACACGGGAATTATACCTGCCAATTAACTGCTGCTGCAGGGCGAACAGATTGGGCAGAGCGGAGAGGAGGGAGGAGGAAGCACATGTGCATGGCCGCCTGTGTGAGCCCTGGAGAGGAAACTGAATCCACAGCCGTCCCCCACCGCCCATTTCCAAAGCGGCATCATCTTCTAGGGGCAGATTCCCAAATTAGCGCTGTACAAATCCTAATGAGGAGAGAGCTATTGTCACAACACAGCAAAGACCTTTTTGGCATATGAATCACAAAATTTTTTTTCTCAGACTCACACTCCAGCCTCATTTTTAAAATCCAAACTTAGCATCATGTCTTTGAGGGAACTAGAAAACAGCTGGCTCTTAAGAATCTATTTCCATAATTCATAGTGAACAAAATGCCAGAGTGAAATAACACAGAAGTTAGTGCTTAGGATTTAAAAAGACACAAAGGTAAGGTCATTTTGTTTTTAATCACTGATATTTTACCTCCACTCTCCTCAGCTTCATTCATTTATTCATTCAATACGTATTTACGGAGGCCCTACCCAGAGCGAGGTGGTGCTGAGTGCCAGAGATACCGCTGAGCAGCACAGAGCCCTCTCTGTTTTCACGGGAGGCTGAGGGGAGGGTAACAAATGAATAAAATAAACAAATAAGAATCTCAAACCCTGACATGTGCTATGAAGACGATACACAAAAGAAAGTGACAGAGAAGGTGAGGATGGCTCGCAGGCTACCTGAGACAGGACAGACCTCTTGGAGAAAACACCTGACCTGAGACCTGAGTGGGAGGAAACCAGCCATGCAAAGCATTAGGGGAAGAGCATTCCAAGAAGGGACCTGGAGATAAAAGGCCCACGGCAACTCCTGGGCCTAAGCGATCTCCCCACCTCAGCCCCCAACACGCGCTGTGACTACAGACCCATGTCACCACACCCGAAACCGCTTTTCCAGTCATATCCAAACAGCTAATCCCATGACACCCCTTGAACGTCACCACCTGTTGTTTTGCCGATGCCACTTCCTCTACCCTAAAAAGAGTCCTTCTTCTTCCACCTGGCCGACTGACAGAATTTGACTCCTTTCAAAGACTACTGGCTACAGTCAGTGCCACGAGCGCCTCCTGGGTGTCCTCAGCAGCCTTCCCAGCCCCCTCCAGCCCACAGACAGCAATCACCTTCCTTTCTGTTCCCACAGGGCCTCCACTTAGCACATAATCTGGAATAATTTTTAGAGACTATCTGTGATGTTCTTACACTTTGCAAATGGCTTTCCAAACTTCATTTTCCCACTTAACACCGACATCAAGACTATGAAATAAAAATTGTTAACCCCATTGTACAGATGAAGCGGGAAGCTCAGAGTACTGTTTGGCCCAGATGCACACAGGGCCAGCCACGGGCTCCCCTCCGCTCTGCCAAAGTACCTCCTCCTCCTCCTCCTCGCCCTCTCGGTCAATAATCTGGAGCAGCCTCTTCTTGTCGTCCTCGGCTTCCTCCACCACAGCTGCTTCCTCCTCCCGATGGCGGCCGCGTTCCCGAGGACCAGCTTGTTTCCGACGTGTTTTCAGCTCCTCCTCCTCATCATCTCGGGGACGTTTTGTGCCCCTGTTGGGCTGAGAAAGAGAGAGAAGAAACAGGATGTTAGAGCAGAAGAGATGAAGACAGGCATAGATGGCAAATACCCAAAAAACTTCCCAGGATTTCCTGACAGGAAGAGTGCAGCCCCTCACAGGAGGGAGGAAAGCTCCAGGAGGCCATTTTTCAGATCCTTTATGACTCCTTAAATACACCAGAACAATGGCTTCCTCTTTCTTTTTAACAGAACTCTTTTTATATGGAGTTCTGCACTTCACAAGTTCCTATGTATTCTGAAATCTCAAGGAATAAAGCCACCTTGAGATGGGGACACAGGGTTAGAGCCACTTACCAAGAGACAACCCACCCCTTAGAACATGGTTTTAACTTAAGTCTAAGGAAGATTGGAAAGTCTTTTTAATAGTCACCCCGAAGTAGTTCAAACAAAATATTACATATGTAACTTCCAAAGATCTATTATACTTCAAGTTCTATTTTATACAAAAGAAGAAGGCAGTCAGAGGCCAGGCAACCTAAGCAGACACCTCAAACCAAGATATACAAATGGCCAACAAATATAGGGAAAAATGCCTATTGTCACTGATTATTAGGTAAATGCAGATGAAAACCACAAAGAGATATCATCTCACACCTGAATTGTTGGTGAGGGTGTAGAGAAAAGGGAACCCCTATGCACTGCCTGCGGGAATGTAAATTAATGCAGCCATTATGGAGTTTCCTCAGAAAACTAAAAAATAGAATTCCCAAATGATCCAGCAATCCCTCCAGTCTGGATATATATCCAAAGGAAGTGAAAACATTATGCCAAAGAGATATCTGCCCTTCCATGACTGTGCATGATGCACAATAGCTAAGATATAGAAACAGTCCAGGTGTCCATCATCAAATGAACAAAGACACACACACACAGAATGGAATAAAAAGAAGGAAATTCTGTTATTTGCAACAACACAGATAAAACTGAAGGACAACATGCCAAGTGAAATAACCAAGCACAGAAAAACAAATGCCCCATGATCTCACTCACATGTGGAATCTAAAACAGTTGAATTCAGAAGTAGAGAGCAGAAAGATGGTTACCAAAGGCTGGGAGAGAGGGGAGATGTTGGTCCAGGGTAGAAAGCCTCAGCTAGGGGAAATGAGCTTTAGCGATCTATTGCACTGACTACAATACAGAAAAATACACTGCATAATTCAAAACTGCAAAAATAAAAAAATAAAAGCAACTTTCAAATCTTTTCTCCACACACACAAAAAAGGTGATGGATTTGTTTACTGGTCTGATTTAAGAATTCCACATTATAAACATATCGAAACATCAAACTGAGCCAAGTGTCGGGGTGCACACGTCTTAATTCCCAGCTACTCAGGCGATTGAGGCAGGAGAATCACAAGTTCAAGAGCAGCCTCAGCAACTTAGCAAGACCCCATCTTAAAATAAAAATAAAAAGGGCTGAGGAAATGCTCAGTGCAGAGCACTAAGGCTGAATCCCTAGTGACACACAAACACACATACACACACACACACACACACACACAGAAATCACATTCTACCCCATAACAATATGGTCAATTAAAAATAAACAATTTTTAAATTAAAAAATTTAAAAGAATTTGTAAAAGGTCTGAGGCCAGGGAGCACTTAAGGTCACAAAACCATTAGCCTTATGGAAACAGAAATGGTACTTCCTAATTTCTGCTCTGAGGCTCTTTCCAACACTCTGACAGGGCCTTATTTTGCCTTTGCAACACAATCCATGAAGGAGTACTTACTTACTGTTGCTTTCCACTAAAATTGGAAACAGGTACTACTGAAAAGGCTCCAGACTGAGGAAAACACTTAACAGCAGACATCGAGGACCCAATGTCGCCCCTCAGCTCCACTTGCTACTGGTGCAACTTGGGGCACGCTTCTACCCAAGCCTGAGTTTCCATAACTGCAAATGGAGGAAGTAACCCTTTTCCTTGAGGACTCTCCAAGGCTGCTTTTAAAGTAAAAGATCCCTAAATGATAAAAGTACTAAACAAATATATAAAAATTATCACTATGAGGTAATCCAAGCGATTCTGTCTTCCCCCAAAAAATATTTGTGTTAGGTTCCTCTGAGTTTCTCTTTACCTGATATAACTGCCCTCGCCAACAGTGTGCTAGCACCTTATGGTATGTTACCACCAAAGAGAAGCAAAGCTGGTGTTCACTGCCAGTCTGGTAAGGTGTAATAACAGAAAAATTTCTATCACACACATCACACATTTCACCTTGTGACTACTGTCCCTGAACTGCACTATGCGCCAGTGGAAAGTCATTCCCTCTAATATCCGTGTGTCCTGCTGGTTCCACATACCAGGTGCGTTAGCAAGTCTGAGCACATGACACTGCTTAGAGACAATTTAGTCTGTAGGATACCACCTGCTATTTTTCATTTTCTTCCTAGTCTCCATGGGATAGATTATAATCTCATATGAACTCTATTTCCTCAAATCCAAAAATCTAATATCATCAATACTACTCTACCCTAAAAAAGAAAAAGAGAAAAGAAATCAACATGTCAGTAACTACAGTCTACAAGAAAAAGGAGGTGCTGGTTTCCATGCGAGAAGGGGAAGTGAAGGTAGCTTCATCCAGAAGGGGGGCAGGCTTCAAACTAGAAGTCTGTAGCTCCCCAGCAGGTAAGAACTTCAGCCCCCTGGGAACATGAATTCTTTCAGGCTCATAAAACAAGCCCTGCTGCGATTCTGATTAGCAAGAGCCTGCTGCAGCAGCCAAGGCAAGGCACGAGCTCCAGAGCTCTCCATGGAGAGGAGATTTCCGATTGCTTATCTCCGAGGGCAGGGAGAAAAGGCAGTGGCCCACAATTAAGAGGAGATAGCTAAATAATGCCACAGTTACCAAATGCAAAACAGAAACAACATTGGCAATGTCTCTCTGGACCCTCTTCTGATCTACTTTAAAACAAACATTGCAGAGGTCAGGGGAAGGGTTTCATTTTTACTTCTAACAATTTTCTCTGAAATAGCACTTTCTTTCTCCATCACATCTCTGGGGACCAGAAGTAGTTAACAGTTCTGTTTTATAAGCAAGGAGACAAGATGCCTGAGACTGTCTCATAAATTCCTGCAAAGCCAACTGGGTTCCTTCTTAAAGTTGAACCTGACCTCTGGAAATTTTCTCATCCACCATGATTCTAGGACCCTGACTGACACAGATCTGAGGGACTTACATATACCCATAAACATAAGCCGCACCAGACTGTGGATAAGTTAAAACAATTATTTGTTAATTCATTAATTTCACAAATAAGTTATTAAAGAAGAATCATCAAGTCATCAGCTGGCCCAGGAGCAGTCCCAGGCTTACAGCTGAGTCATGCTCTAAATGGGGTCAAAGGTACAGACAGGGCTAGTGAAGATTCTTAAGAATATATTTCATAACCTTTAGGAATAGTCTAAGCACAGCATCCTTAAGAGCCACCTTTAGGTTCAGCAATGTCCCCAGTCCTCCTCCCTCTCATGACAACTCTGGCAGAGCAGGGCAGGAGCAACCCTCTAGGACACTCTGATGTGGCTCCGGGGTCAGCACCGCTGCTCCCACCTCCCTCTCCCGTGGTCTGTGAGTCACAAAAGGTCCTGGTGTACTTTATTTCAATATGCTTTTCTCCCACAGCAGAATTTAGATAATTTCTGCTCTGTATTCTTCTCAACCTTCAATAGTCTCTTTCTAAAACTAACAATCCAAATAGAAAAGCTTCTACTCATTCCTGAGATTTCACCAGACTGAGTAATAAAGAATTCATTTCTTCAACAAATATCAAGTGCCAACTACATCTAAGGCATTGCTCTGGGTACTGGGCAGAGTGTGAACAAGACAAACATCGCTTGCTATCAGTCTAAGACAGAGTGACCAACTGAAATATAATACAAGCCATAGATACAAATTGAAATTTTTTGGTAGCCACTCTTAAAAAGATAAAAAGGAACAGATCAAATTAATTTTAATAATGTATTTTATATAATCCAATATATTCAAATATTATCACTTCAATATGTAGTCAATATAAAAAAAACTGCTAATTTGATATTTTGCCGTTTTCACACTAGGCCTTTGGACTCTGGTAGCATTTGCACATAGGAACGATCTCAATATAGACTAGATCCATCTCAGGTGCTCAACAGCCATTAGGGACTAGCGGCTACCAACTGAACAGCATAGGTTTAAAGAAATTTCCCGCTCCCTGATAAAGCCAAACTAGAATCATCCCTTCCAGAAACAATGAATGAAATAGGGATTCTTAGCACTATTATGAAGCTGACTCCACATCCTCTCCCTGAAAAACACTTCTTGATTATATTTACCCAATATTCACCACTGTGAGAACAACTGGTTGCACAAAATGAAACCCAGGCTGGCAGTGCAGAAGCAGTGTGGCGTCACACACTGATCCCACTACAGGGGAGCCGAGGAAAAGGGCTGCTGATCCAAAAAGAGACATCACACAGCCTCCAGAGGTCAGCAGCTGAGGCCCAGCTCCTCCTGTCGCACATGACCATCCCAAGAGGTTTAAGTCGCTCTTACCAGTCACCTTTGGAGGTTAATTTGTTTGGTATCTGAAAGGTATTTGTAATCCTTCAAGATGAAGGAATGACAAAAGCAACTGCTCTTAATAAAGTAATTTCTCTGCTTCTGGCACCCACAGGACTAGAGAAAAAACTCTTAACTTCTGATATACCAGAACATCAGCCTTTAAGCGACTGTACAACCTTCCCTGCCTGACTCCCCAAACACAAGGAGTGCAATAAAAGCTCCCTGAGCATTTGCCACCATTCAACCACACAGCTGGAAGTCTTTCTAGGATGCAAAAGGACTCCCACTTACTCAAACCCCACAGTGGACTTCAAGACAATGTACACAAAGCCTTAACTTTTCAATGATCTTGTTGCATGTGTGCACCTCCATCCATCCCACTGGAAAGAGAAATCAAGATGTCTCCATGAAAGATTGGAAAGAGTTAAAAAAAAATTAAATAAGCAATCTGCCTAGGATACTCCCTGCATACCCAGACAATATCCAACCTAAGCTTTAGGTTTCATTTTTCCCTTCTATTTTTTTTTTTTTTAATTAAAAAGCAGTGAGAAGCTGCAGCTATAATGAGGGGCTGTGGGAACATGCAGTTATATTGGGCTCAAAGTAATGTACCATAGGAAGAGGCTACATCACCAGAACGAAGCCTAAATTAAAACTCCACTATGAAACCAACTCCATTTCCTCTGAGCATGCAATCTATATTATCGCATTTATGGTCTGTCCCGACCTCAATTAGACTTGGGGGTTGGGGGGAAAGAAAGAGAACTTCTATAATAAGCAATAATGGTATCATTATGATAAATTATGAAAACACACAGTGCAATTATTAATGTGAAGAGCACATTTATATCAGGATATAACAGTGTGAGTGTGTGTATGTGTGTGTCTAAGTAGCTCAACATTACAAGTTACCTGGGTAAGGAAGGGATAATTCATAAAAGATGCTTTCATGATAACAGAAGAAAAAAAGGTGTCTAATTCTATTACAGAAATGGAAAATGTCAAAAAAAAAAACCCAAAACAACTTCCCTAAAAACAAACTAGAATTCCTCACCTAGTACTAACAAGCTCAAACAACCACAGAAAAGGGTCTCCCAAGTGGGGTATCAAGAGTTGTTTCTTAAATATTAAACAATGGGAAGAACTTGGAAGTCTGAGCTGGAAGACAGCTCATCTCATGTACTGCCCTGTAGAAGGAGGAACTCTGAGCCCATGTGTCTAATTCCCAGTGTGATGTTTTTCCTTCTCCATACTATCTCAAGACTGATTGGAAAGAAAATGTTGAAGAAAAAAATCACCAATAAATAAGTAAGCTATTATTAAAACATAAGAACACAGCCTAGCTGCTATTTTAGACAGGTTACAGCTCAAAGCCAGCAACAGGAAAAGGTTTCTACTCCATGACTGCTTCTGATGGTGATAGCCGGAATGTAGAGTTTGATTCCTAAATTTAAATCCTGTCCTCTCTACTTAGCAGCTCTGGAAAGTAACTTACCCCTCCAGGCTCGAGTCTTCTCCGTTTATAAACTGGGAATGATAACCCTTTCACACAGACACGGATAAATCAACCATCGCACGCAGAGAACCATGTTCCTAAGGCGCAGAGCGCAGTGTGGCCCACAGAAGACAAGACATGGAGCATGGCTCTCCCCTTCTTTGACATATTGATTCCAAATTAATGAGGCTTGAGGCTGGAAAGGGCTTTGACCATCAGTAGCGAGTTTTAAAATGGGGATCCCCTTTTAATGTCAAAACATTGACAGATATCACCCCGCCCCCAGTTCCTGTCACATTTTTTGTAGCCAATGACTGAGAACAGACAAGATGACAATGAACAACTTCCCACCTATTTGGCAATAGTTTTCATTTGATTTGTGTTTCTGACATCCACATGACGAGAGACTATGTATTCATTCTACAGAAAATACTTGTGTACATCTCAATTCACAATCTCTTGCCATAGTTCTTTTAAGGCACAAGAATCAGCGCAGAGTAGAGGCAGCTTCAGTCTAACAATCAGTCACCCATCTGAATCTGAATGCCTTTTAAAACACCTCTGACCAGGCACAGACCAGAACCTTCCAACACCTCAGATGAACAGACACTCCCCTCCTCCCTAATCTGTGCCCCTCCACCTCTGGATCCCTCAGAGAGCTTATTACATTGAGGAAAACCTTTCAGTTTAGAATTTCCTTCCCTGGTCCCTAATTCCTCCTTAAAAAAAACGGGTCTAGTCTAGCTCTCACATTAAAAAGAAGTATTATTTCAAGATCACAATCCTATTTACTTCTTCCTTTCCCATCGCCTTTTCTTCTTCAGAGTATACTTTCAATGGGAAGTGGGGTGCGATTCATGGAAGAAAGGGAAGTATACACTTAATTAAATTCCTCCCTATCATTACTTTGAGATTTTATAATTTTAAAACTTTCTAATACCTCTTGAGATAATAAGACATATGGAATGTCACCCAAGCTTATAGACAGATTGGTCTAACCAATATGAAATGCTCAGAAATCATCTGCTGTTAACCTCTTCTGACTACCTTTTGTCAGAATAAAAGGGAATTTTCAAACACTCATTTTTGCCAGATGGTAGTGAGTGGCCTGACCCAGAAGTTACAGATGAGCTGCAGTAATGAGTTTTCCCTTGCCTTTACTGGCGGCACATTCACTCGTGACATTTTACAACTAGGACTTCTGGCTCAATCAATATTTGCAGGCTTGAAACCTGCCAAAGTTAACATCAGGACTCCCTTGCAAATTTGCTTAAGGCACAACTGAAAAAGCTCATGATCTCTAATGCTGCAACTACCATCAGCCAAAATTCGTAATTAGAAATCAAAGTAATCAGAGACAGAAAATTCTAACCACCAAAGGGCTGTTGTGATGACTAAACAGAACACTTCACAAAGGGGTCCTGTGTAAACCATAGAGTGCCTTACCAATGAAAGAAATTATCATAATCATATTTTAGGAAACATCTGAGTGAACATCCCAGACATTCATATATAATTACATATTATGCCTTTGCAAATTTACAAAGCTTAAACTTAAAAACAACAACAATAACAACAAAATCAATGAATCGTGGCAACCTACTACCCCCTTTTTGCTGGAGAGAAAAGAAAAACTAAAAAACAGGTACCAAGAATTCCTCAAATCCCAAAGCAAAGTCACAATAAAATATAAAACAGAACCCCCACTTATTCCCAATTTTTAAAAAAATTACAAGTAGTGAAACCATAGTAATTACTGGCAAATGTGGTTTTTAATAATGTCCACAATGAAGGGAAATATCAATATATCAAAAATCAAAATTACCAGCAACCTCACTTGCAATCTTTAATCTGATTGGCTGACAGGTAAGATGGCTGTGATTTAAATTGCAAGTCATGAAACTCTCATCAATCCCCCCCCAACTCTTATTCCTTGTTAAAGCCTGAATATATATTCATCTCACCTCCAAAGGCTGTGTAGCTTTCTTTTAGAAGTACAAACTATACTTTTATGTCCATGATTTACTTTGACATCTTCTCTGATTAATTCTGCAGCTACATCAGAAAGCTGAATGTTGATTTGGTTTCTTTATTTATCAAAGCTAACATAGGCAGATACTTGTAAAACCATTGGAAGGTAAACTATCTCCGTTTGAGCAGAATTATTATGAATATGTTTTGTCAGTTATACCAGAACCATCATCATTCATTCATTCATTCCCAAAGTATTTACTGAGCTAATAGAGCCTCAACATCACTCTATTAGGTGCCGGAGGGAATATCAGACATCAATCCAACAACAATAACAATAGAAGACATAACATGGTCCAAAAGTAGCAGAGTAATAATCAGAAAAATCTGGGTTCTAGTGAATCGCTTAAGAGTCACACTAACTTAGATAATCAGTGCTTCGTTATATAAAGTACCCAGCCTTTGTTCTGTTACCTCAGAGGACTGCCTTTAATAAAATAAGATGGCAAGATTAAATAAGACAACAAAGCAGATGATCACAAAAGAAAAAATACTGAGTTGTCCATAAACAAAAAAAAGTGGCCCAACCTCACTAGAAATCAGGGAAATACACACTAAAACCATGTTATCAGATTGACAAAAATGAAAACATAATTGGTGATGCCCAGTAACACTGAAGATGCACACATTTTACAACTATCCCAGCACTTCTACTCCTAGGTGTACATATACATCAGAGAAATTCTCACACATATGAACAAAGAGATATTTAAAGAATGTTCACTGGAATATATTTATAATAAGGGAAAAATCAACAATGGATCACACATAAGTAGTAACAGTAAAAAAAAATGCATGGGAACAATAATAACCAAATTCAGATAAAAATTGCTTCTGGGGTGGGCAGGGAGAGGGAAAATATGTTCAGGAGGGGTTTACAATGAAATGGAATTATGGAACCCAGGAGACTCAGTACTTACAATATTCCATTCATTAGAAAAGGATTTGAAATAAATTTGGCAAAATGGTATGGTTTTGCACACACTTGAGGAGAAAAAAAGGGGAAACCACTAGAAGCTAGCAGAGGATGCCACAGAAGAGTCATGCCCAACAGCTTGTTGGTCGTTTGATACTGTTATTGCTGAATAAGGTTAAAGGCTCACAATATCTATAGAGTACCTTAAGATCAACAAGATCTTTCACAACGTTATTCAAATGAACAGCTGGGAAGATGTAGCTGCACAGTAGCACAGATAGGTAGATCCATAACTGGTTGAACCAAACGTACAGTTTTCTGTTTATATTCAAAAGAGCAAACACATCAAGTACCTTCCAGGGCCTGGGGTTGTGTCTCAGTGGTAGAGCACTTGCCTCACATGTGCGAGGCACTGGGTTCGATTCTCAGCACCACATATAAATAAAAGGATAAAATAAAGGTACATCAACAATTGAAAAAAAAAAAAAAAAAACATCCAAGGGAAAAATAACACGAAAAAACTTCTTTCTAAGAGGAGGGTTTTATAAAAAACCAAAAACAAAGAAAAAAAAAAAAAACCAGCTTTTATTAAAAAAAAAAAAAAAAGCTAATACATATTAAGGTTGAACATTTAGAAGCTTGGCAACTAACAAAGTCATAGTCCCACACCACAAGTTAGCAGCAGCCCCTTAAAAGAGGTGTTACAAGTTGGGCACAGTGGCACACACCTGTAATCCCAGCTCCTCAAAATAAAAATATGTAAAGGGCCAGAGACGTAGCTCAGTGGTTATTAAAAAAAAAAAAAAAACTCGGCATTACAAACTAGAAAATGCCTGAGACAGGTCTGGAAACCTCCCTGTAGGATAAACCAGTAAGGGAGTGGGGTGGGGGAGACCCAGGAGTCCCATTCAGTCATTTATATGGGTGCTGAGTAATGAGGTCTAGGCTAAGAAAGACAGAACACCTTCTTCCCCTCACTCCAGCTAGAGCAACCCTACGCAGCCTGGAACCCCGACTCGAACATCTACTCCTTGGAGAATCCCCAAGGACTTCAGCAGGATTTCTGAGCTTTCTCAGCAGTCAATCAGATCTTTATTAGTACATAACATGTGCATTAATAAATCTCCATCTCCTCTACTAAATCAAGAACCAGATCCTCAAGGATAGAAACTCTGGGATCTGACTCTTGCTGCAAATAAATAGTACCTAACTGCCATACTCAGAGCAGGCACTTCACCCATGCTGCTCAACCAGCGAGAGACTTGGCTCCACACCTATCAGCACGCACACACCACTAGAGTGAACAAGAATAAAAGAGGCTCCCCCTTCACTGGAGGTGTCCCAAGGGAGCCCAAGCAATGTGTCATGCTGCTCGCCGTCAATGGGCCACTCTGGCTGGACTCTACAGACTTCAAAGATTCTGACATTCAGTATCCGAGCCTTAACCCAACTTAAGTGAAAATTAATCTTTTCTCTGACTTTTTCAATATGATAATTTACCACCACTTTTTTAAATTTAAAAAGTAATTTATTTTATACATTCTATTGATAAGGTTTTAAAGTTGTTAAAAAATACCAACCATGAACTAATGTAGGAAACAAAAAAGTCCATATTTTATTTCAAATATAATTAATACTTTATAACATTTTCTAAAGTTATAACGTTTAAAAAGTAAGGTAAATCGCACTTGATAAATAACCTGTGGTGAACGCAACAGGGAGACGAGAGAAAGGAACCGCCCTCATCAAGCTCACAGGACACACTTACTACACCTACAGAGCTCCATGCTAGGAGGACAGAGCTTAAAACACAAAGCAGGAAACATATAAGACAGCTTTGTCCTCCAGGTGCGTTCAATCTTGTGAGAAACGCAACATAGAAAAATGAATGGAGTATTACCAAACCTTTCGGGTTAGTGCTGTGGCTGAAGTTATGTGCAGGAAACAATGAGACCATGGGAGGGGCGTCTATACCCAACTGGAGATCCAGGAACCAGTACAATGGCCAGGAATCACAAGTGTTCACAGCTCTTTGGAGGTTAACAGCAACCCCAGACAGAACTTTTCTGTTTTGCACCTACATATTGAATCACTTTATGCCACCCTGTTCATAGTTTACATTATAGCTTAATTTTCTAATGGTGGCACCAAGTGATAAGCAGAGGGTAAGCATGGTTACACTCAGGTTCGGACAAGGACTATTAGCCTGACCCCATCACTTAAAGGTGAATAAATAGACTCAAAGAGTCTTGAGACTTGAGCCTGAAGCCAAAATGGGCCTGTTATCGATGACTTCTGCACAAGCAGGGCACACAGGCTCCAGCCCCCTTTCCCGTCGCCACCTCAGAAACTCTCCTAAGGTACACTCTGCACCATCTCTGCCTGCTCTAACCAGCATTAAAACCCTTCTGCTGCTTTTCTGCCCAAACAGGTGAGCTCTTTCTGCAGTTGCTCCTTGCTTGCTGGCATTCTGATAGCCAGGAGAACTTAGTGTCATCCACCCTTATGGGGATTCAGTAAGAACCCTGCCCCCAGATCATTTGGGGGAACCCCAACACTGAGCCCCAGATTACCTACTATGAACATCACTCCATTCAGAACTTCTAAACATTAAATAACAAATATGGGAACGCTACTTTAAATGACTTACAGTTTTAAACCAAGACTCAAATACAATAAATTCACCTTACTTTTCAGGATACCATAGACCCCATGCTTTATAAGAATCTGAGAGAGGGGACGTGTGATACCCATTTAGCAACCAGCAGACTCACAAGGTGGTTCTACAAGTTACATGGCACACCTGTTACATGCAATTATGCCGACAGAGAAGCCTCCCGCCAAAGGAATACTGCCTCTAGCAATGGATGATTTCATTAAGACTAAAGTGGGGCAAGGTGATCTTTAATTGCTTGTTCTATAAGGTGCCTCTGAGGTAAATGCCAAGACTCAAAATTGCACTTTTCTTTCAAGCAGGAGTTGTTGAGGGGAAAGGGTATATACTACCAGGAAGACAGAAAGAAAAGAGAAAAAAGCAAAGATGTTTGAGAAAACGGGCAGGTGGAATGAACGATCCAGGCCTGGGTAAGTACAAACCAGGTCATGAGTGAGAAACCAACCACTTTATTCATTTATAAATAATTCCTCATTCATCGTTTAAGGGTTTTAACCCAGGTTTGGTCTTGAGAGCCTAGGACCTTCGCTATTAACCTTACTTCTTTTAAACCTTAGGACTTAACCCACATAACTTCTTTAACACAATAGCTGCCACATTTATTTCAAGAAAGATATGATAGAACTCAGACGGAACTTTATCCTGAGTATCTTGTTTAAAAAAAATATGTTTCAACATTATGGGTGATACTGTAGAGTCTGAAAACAACGTGAGTATGCAATAGGCTCTCCAGTACCTGAGTGCTGATTTACCTACCTCTCTCAGCTTGAATGAAGTACCTGGTGTTATGGCCTCAATACATGCCTGTTGATGAGTCCATCACAGACAATGAAAAGAGATGGTTTCATGCCTGCTTTTGTCTCAGATGCACTTTATTTTCCTCAACTCAAAGGTTTTACCATTTCTAGAAGCTTTACAAACCACTAAAGTTAGCAAATAAAGACAATAAAGACAAGGATGGCGAATGAGTTATTGTTAGATGAGACAATTCAGTGTCCGAAATATTTCTTTCACCTAGAAAACAGCAGAGAACCCTGTCTGCTGGCCATGGGGAAGATGATCAAAAGGACTTCTCTGGCAGCCTTAACCACCTACTAATTCCCTATACATGCCCTATCCCCACCCCTCCACAACTCTCAGGGAGGCTGTAAAATCAATTTCAAAGTGATTTTAAACTAATAACTTGCTCACTTCAAGAACATTTTAAATTACTCAATTTCCTGGCAGGAGCATCTAGTGGACCAGACAGGTAAAATGCATTCCTTGCTTGGCAGGAAGAAATTCTTCCGGGGTAAGATAAATAGGTAAAAAAGCATCTTATATACAAAAAGAAATACATAAAGGAATAAACAACTGTTTTGAACCATCCCCTTCCCTCAACTTTTCTTTGAAGCTAGCAGGCTTAGAGTACCAAACTTAAACTGGCTGCCTCTAGAAAAAAGTAGCTAAATAGTACAAAGCAAATATTTTGGACATGATGCAGAAAGTTTTACATACTACTACTATAGCTTCACTTCATGAAAAAGGAACATGAATTTTCATAAGCAAGTTTCCTCTGTGGGTGAATCTCCAGTCAGCTACAACCAACTCAGAGAGAGCCATCAAGGCAAACTACCCATTAGCTGTCAATTTAGAATGACTTCAGAAAGCCAGCCCCAGAGCTGCACCGATATCTTTTCAACAACCTCTTAATCTTGTTTATAACACCTGTGTTAAGGCAGCCTGACATCAATTCTACTCACTTGTCTCAGACTGAAATTACTTAGAAACTTGAGAATTCCAGTAAACATACCAAAAAGCACAGAGATACACTGCCTGAAACACCGTACATAGGGGAATCAGGTCACCTCTTTCAAACAAAGATGCATCTGTGAGCCAGGCTGGACCTTAAAAAGGCAAAGTCAGACATAAATTTCAACAAGAACAGGAGGCATTAGTGTCACAGAATTGTGGGATTTAAAGAACCCATAAAGAATGCCTCCTGAAGCTTCCTCTCCAAGTGACCAACCGGACTATACACAGTTACGACTAACTGTGGGCCTGTTCTGCCCCAGAAACTTAACGCTTCATTTTCTTTTTAATCCCTGCACAACCCTTCTAGGTAGGTAATACCATTCCCCACTTCTAAAGCCAGGAAGTCAAGGTGCAAGAGGCTTGTTTAGCAAATCAACAAAGGTCAAAGAGCTGGGAAATGGCAGAGATGGGAGTCAACCAGGGTCAGGCAGCCCAAGTCTGACAACATGCAACAGGGAAATGGGCCTGCTGTCTGGTCTCTGTGCTTCCTACAGATGTGTTTCCTGACTCCTTACACCCGAGTGAACTGTCGGCAGATCCAGTACTTTGTGTTAGAAGTCCACATATGTCCTCAGCCTACACAAAACACGTAAGAAATTAATACTAAAATTAGTCCCATTAATAGAGAAACATGCAGTGAGAAGAGAACAGACTTTGGCGATCAAGTCACCTATTGAGCCACCTGGGTTTGTTGTTAGTAGTGCTGACCTTGGACAAATGACCAGTTTCAACCTTAGTTTCATCTGTGGAAAAAGCCTTTCCAGTGTTGAGGGATAATATGTGGAAGTGCCTAACCTGAAAAAAGTACTCAATAATTGTTCAAAAGAAAAAGAGAGAAAAATATATATATCAAATGGAAATGGATATGCCAGACCCAACCAACACAAAATAAAAACTAATCTTGTTCTGTATGATCTCTTATTTTTTGCCTGCATGGCTTGGTGAAGAGAAAACAGCAATTACAGCCCACAGTAGACTTACAGTAAATCTCTGGCAAATAAATGAAGCAATCGATCTTTTGCTTTAGGGTCAGAGAGAAATCCAGTCTTTAAAAGAAATGTCAATCAACTCTAGGATTACTACAGGAATAGAATTGGGTTTTTATGAAGATCATCCAATGTTTTCAAGGTAACTTTCACCCAACCCAGGCAAGTTTCCGATGACTAGGGCCATGATCATTCACAAACACAACTTAATCTACTCTCCATCAAGAAAGAAGAGGCAAAGAAAAGAGGGCAACTGGGGAGATGCTAAACTGCAATAGAGAAAGATACCTAGAAGAGACCCAAATTCAGTCACCAAATCACTGATACATTGCTTCATTAACTCACCACTTCTACCTTTCTTTAATCTTATTGAGCATTCACTCTCTGGCAGGGAGTGGTCTGGTCTGCCCTTGAGGAACTCACACTCCATTGAGAAGACACACAACCAATCAAGCCCAGTAAAGAACAATATACATGGTATACCAGAAGCAAGTTCAAGGTCACATGATGGCCCCATTCCACCACATTCCACTGCAAGCTCCCTCTTCTTTTTAAATAGCCTTCATCCATCAGAGCCTTCTTCTGGATGTAGACTGCACCACCTACTTCCTAGATGTTTTTGGACAAATTATTAAACCTCTATAGCTTCCTTGGCTCACCTGAAAAATGGGAATAAAAAGGCTGACTCCCCAAGGTGGCTCAGACCAAATGCTTTTGCTCACCCAGTGTTTTTAAGGTAAGTTTCACTCAACCCAGGGAAGTTTTTAAGAATGAGATAGGATAACATACATAAATCAAACAGCACAGAACACAGCTCTGAGTGGGCTTCGATACCTGAAGTCCCAGGTCTTTGTTTTGTTCTTTTGGTTGGGTGGCTTCTGTGCTCCTCTGAGCTGCTGGTCATCCACTTCAATTCAGGAATACGCCATCCCTATAAGTGACCCCTTCTCCCCTAAACACAAAGAGTCTACCCACTGAAGGGCAGACCTGACACACCTAGCCCAGGATATTGTCCTGTTAGATTTGTGTCATGCTCCTGAGAAAATCCATACTCACTACACTCAGCCATCACAAAGTTCACATGGTCCGAAGTGCCTCTGCCTCATGCAAGGTGAAGCAGGGATAAAAATTGCTTTTTTAATTAAAATCAGGCTTCCTCAACCTCCTGCTGACAATCACAACTAAAACGTGGAGTCCAACATCAGACGGCTACCAGTCTCCATCCTGCTCTAAGGGTGCTTTTAAGCACTCAGAGCAAGGAGGGGGAAACTTACTAATTTAAACAAAATGTTTAATCTTCTAATTATGGGACAAGCTCCAAGAGGATGGAAAGCGATTTGCAATCTTCATTATGGAATCCCCATGCGACCACTGGCACAAGTCATGTCAGCCAGAGGCAGATGTCATCTCTCTTTCCCCCACTGAGCCTTCTGTGTCCTTGCAAGGTCTATGAGGGTGGAAGAAGTCTGGCAAAAATAAGAAGTAGAAGAATCAGGATTTCTGTCTCCCCTAGTTCATTATGCTGAGTGAGGTGTAAGGATCCCCAGAGAAGCCAGGGAGATAATATTCAGTAACTTCACACTGGCAGGCTAAGCAGCCTGAGGCCCTTTGAAACTCTGAAGTCTTAGAAAAACGCCCAGCTCAGGTGGTGCTTAAGCAATTCTTTTCATTTACTGAACAGTCTGTCATCAGCGCTAGGAGATGCGTGGAGAATTAGGGTGGTGCCCACCGATGGCACCTCTGGTCAGAAGGAAATCTGTCCCTGTGCAGATATGCTTGTGTCCCTGCTAATTTGTGTTATCGCCATCCTTTCAGATCTCTATGTGCTAACTCAGGAGGAAAAGTCCCTGCCAACCAACTCTGACAAGTCTGATGGCAGAACTCCCACTGGAAAACGGGTGGAAGCGGCAAAGGCAGGCAATTATGTCCTTTCATTAGGGAATGTTCTTTTTAAGTTTCCTTCTTAAATTTTTGAAAACAAAAAGTACCTATTCCTGGACACTGCTCACTGCAGTCACTTACACAACTGGCAGAAATGGAAATGTCCCCCTAAGCCAACTGAGAAAGATGTGCTGGAAGTAACCAGAACTGGCTATGCCCCCTTAATTACCCACAGTAATGTAAAACCAGACACAGAGAGGACAGCCACAGCAGATCTGGGCAAAACACAATGATATTTAATCATCAGTCCAGACCATCTGCAACTGTTTTGCAGAAGCACATAAAGTTTACTGGATTCCAAAGCTTCCTACGAGTCACCAGGTGCTGAGGGTCAGCTGCATTGTCCTGGGGTCCACCAGGGGCTCTGCCTTCATTCTCTCCAGGCCAGGGTACTCAACAAAGGGCACTATGCCCATATTTCCTGCGCCAAGCCTGGCACTAGGAGAGAGCTGCTTCTTGATTAAGCCAGAACAGATTAAATGTTTAGAACTGGGAGATTCAGAAAACAACCCAGGCGGGAAAGCAATTATCCCAGGGTGATACAGCTTCCCTGCAGCCCTCTGCAAAGGGGAGCGCCGCACCCCTCTACAGTAACCTGCTCAGGCTGCTCCCCTGCCGTCTGGTCTCCATGCCACAGACACAGTGATCTTTTGAAACATAAACCAAGTGGTGTTACTCCACAGCTTAAAATCCCTAAGACCTTTCCACAATACTGAAAAGAAACTCCAAAAATGCCAGGGTTCTCCCTCCTCCATGGCTCACCTCTCTGTCCTCATCTCAGCAGTCCCATCTTCACTAGTCAAGGTCTAAGCATTCTGACCCAAGCGTGACAAACCTGTTCCCACCTGAGGGCCTCTGTTGCTCTGTCCCTCGGCCTGCACTGCTATTCACACGGCTCTTCATACAGCTGGGTCTTTCTCGTCATTTAGTCCTCAGCTCATGCGTCACCTCCTCAGAGAGGCCTTCTAAAACCATCTGAAGTAAATAACCATGGTTCTCCATCACTGTTACAGCACTCCATGTTTTTCCTTCATATTGTACTTGAAATTATCTTTTTATCTAATGTGTTGGCTTGATTAAGAGCTCTTACATGCATTTGTTTTTCTTATTATCTATTTTGGATAAAAGTTCCATAAAGACAGGGACTACAACTATCTTCAGCATGACTCTATACCCAGTGTCTAGTGTAATACCTTACATTTAGTAGGCATTTAATAAATACTTGTGGAATGATTAAAGAGTGAAAGGTTCGATATGGATCACTAATCCAAATGAAATTTACTAACCCCCCCAAAATCTGGATTGGCTTACAGCCTGACTGTGAGCATATGCCACGGGGCTCTTCAAACAATAGTAAACAACATGCTCTTTCTTTGCCAACCCCTGGTAAATGACTAGGCAAAACCCTATGGCAAAGAGACAAAACCAAGGCAGAGAATGGCAGACTGTCCAAGTTGCAGAACCGAAAAATCTGGGGCCTCTGGGGTAGGGTTTTGCCCAAACTGTCCTTTCACAGAAGGGTCATAGGCTGGGCATAATAATCATC